>NW_023611596.1:0-116229 GCF_013339725.1 Rhipicephalus microplus
AGCAGCTGTGTCTGTCTGCTACAACAATGTGCCTTCCTTAAGAAGACGTTTTACCTTCCGATTGCTATGAAGGAGCGATGAACCTTGTTTTTATGCGGAGCATTTTATAGTCGCACCTGCTCGCAAATCCGGAATCGGCGGGGTGTCGACACTCGCACTGCGCATGCTCGCGCCGCATGCTCGCCTCTAATGCCCACTGTCGCCCCTCCTTCTCTCTCGCCTTGCAAGGCTGATGCAGGCAGTGTCTGCTAGTAAAAACTGACTGCTTGCGCTTCACAACCATTCACTGGCCACTCCGTCTTTGCAGGCACTGGATCGCGCGTTTGAAGTTCATGGAGGACGTTCTTAATTGGCTTTCGCTTGACTTTACATTTTGCTTGTCCCCATCATCACCCTTCATCCCTCTTTCTTTCCCCTTTCCCTTATTTCCTGTGTAGAGTAGCAGGCTAGAGCGAACTAGCTCAGCCGACCTCTCTGCCTTCTAATAAATTCTCACTCCTCACTTTGACTCGAGTAGATGCGACAGAAGCCATAGTACTTTCAACTATAGTGCCTATACAATATATTCTAGGCACTATACTTCAACCATCAGTGGGGCAAAACCCAACATTAGCGTCCCACCACTCGTTGAAGTCAACGCCTGTCCTTCATTCAATAATAAGGATAATAACGATGAAATAACAATTAAGCAATCCCAACCACTCCCAATTAGGCAACATTCGTGTGATACTCTGCGACGCATTCACTCCAGTTCTCCCCCTTGGGAAGTGCAGGTGGCTTTTTCTTTTTTTTTTTTGTTGCGTGAATTGAGAGATCTCTATAGGTATTGGTGGCCCGTGTTACCTTCTTTCTTTTTGTAGGACCAGTGCGGAGCAGTGCAGCTCTCCCAATATTTTGTTGCACATGCGCTTTAAGAATTTTCGCATACCTATTGGACGGGCGAATTTCGTTTCTGCTTATTAACAGCTTTTCTGTAAACAGAAGATTGGGGAGCGAGATGATTAATGTACTATATTTTGTCTACGACGAAAGCTCTCGGAATGGTTAAAGAATATTCTGGGGACCCTAGTTAAAGGCCAGCTTACGTGAGACCTGAGGGTAGAGCCGCAATGTCTCGCTGATAACTTGTTCGAGGTAATTCAGTCTTTTCATGAGAGTTTCGAATTCCAGTTTGTCCTGCACGAGAAAACAGTGTAACAAATAAATCAGAATCTCTGAAGGCCCACGATGCGGTGGTGAGACAAGACCTTCCCGTCCCTACGTGGAAGCGGCCCGCGATCCTACCCCTATAAAACGGGGGTAGCATCCCTCTGGACTTCAATAAAGTTTTTCATCCATCCATTGTTCTTGCCTTAGGGAAAAATAGTGGCAAGCCTTACCTATTCGAATTACAGAGCTCATCTGGTTGGTACCAAACCTCCTTGGTTGGTACGTATTCTAAAACAGGCAGGGTGTGCAAACACCGAGCAAAAAGGAGGAACTTTGTGGTGTAGTGAATTTCTTCTTGTACCCGTATTTGCGCGCTCTGTCTTTTAGGCTGTCCGTCTACTTTTCTTTTTTTTTGCAATACACAATACGGGACGACGACGAAGCAGCCAAGCAAGCAAGTCACAGCGTTAGTGCTAGCCACACGATCGAGCTTGCGCTGCCTCAATCGCATCTCCTTGACGACAGTCGTATTGTGGCGTAGTCCTTGACGGCCCTTGTCGATCCTTTACGCTATATAATGAACAATTGTGATAAACTTTCTTTCTTTCTCTTCTTTCTTTTTTTATTTTTTGTCTTTCTTTCTTCATTTCTTCTCCTTTTTCTTCTTTCTTTCTTTCTATCACTTTGCGATAAAACAAACATGATTGTATTAATTGGAAAGATCATTCTTGTGCACACCTAATGCGCTTCTGATTGATTCCGTCTTTTCAAAAGGAGCATATTATTATTTTGTTTCCTTGGTTTTAGCAAGTCGTCTACATGATGAAATGCTTGGTCTCCAATCTTGTATCCAGCAAACCAAGTAATTCTTATCAGCATAAATTCACCAAGCTTCCCTTCCGATTTGACTGGCAAAAAGTTGTTCCATGAGTAGATGAGCGTGCGGCAACATATTAGTTTAAGTGGTCTACGAATTCTTTTGTGGTGCACTCGGAAGGCGTGCAACGGTGTGTACAAAAGAAAAACACAATACACCGACTCAATTCGCACTTGGCAACACGTGCTTAAGAAAGAATCTAATGGTTCGCTCTGGCACAATAGTTTATGGTATACCGCCTTAAAACTAAGCTCGGGATAAACTAGGACCACTCTTAAATGTGAATATTTATTAAGTCCTGGGCGCCATATTTCTACATCTTTTTGGAATGAATACAAAACCGTATATTTCTTGTCTATGCATTAATTATCTTTCATATCTCAATTACTAGTGCGACTGCGCACGCGATACAATGAATATACATTTTACGCACACCACTGTATGCCCGGGACGGCTCTTTGACTCCCGTATAGTTGATCCCAAAGCATGCTTCTGAAAAAATGAATGGAATATCGCTTGCATAACCTTGGTGTCACCTACGTTACAAATGAAAAGTAATGAAGCAGCGTGGGGCAGGAGCAACAGCAGCGGGCGTTTTCCTCGTTGAGTTGGTTCCAATACGAAAGGCCCCTGGTTCAAGTCTGGCTTACGGCACCAGAAGAAAACACGAAGAAGGGATCCGGGACTGGACTTCCGGCTACGTGTACGGATCAGAGCCAACTGAACGTGCCAGCGTCCGTGGCATTTGCTCGTGCTTCACGATCCTTCGTTTTAATTTTGTTTTTAACTGACTATGGAACATAATTTAGCAGCGCTTCTCAATTTCCTCAATATGCAAAAGTTACTGCGCGTTTCAGAAATGGCGCGCACGCGCAAACGGTACATGTTTCAAATTGCAGCGTTCGCGCGCAAAGGTATGCAGGTGCAGAGTAAAAATGAATGAAAAAGACTGGTACAGGTTTTCCAAGATTTTGAGAAATAATCAACCACTAACCATGCCCCAACACCGCCTACAGTGTCTCATTATGTGGCATAGAATCAATGGGTGTTGGGGGAGAGAGAGGACAGCAAGCAGAATGGGAGAATGAAAGAAAATTATGAAGTGATGTAACTGCATACAAAAAGAAAAAAGCCAGATTTGCACACCTAATCGTGGAAACCAACATAATAGGGAAGTTGTTTCGCAACGATGCTTAAAGATGACTTCTGCACACCTGCAGTTTTGGTTTATCTTTAACGTGGTGCTTAGCCTTATTGTGCGCTATATAGCTGCTTGCTTCGCACCACTAAGCTTTTTTGCCGAAGTGTAGAACTTCCGTTCTAAACTGTACTCTGCTGAAAACATTGTTTTTATTGGCGGTTTATAAAAATAAATAAAATAAAATGAAATTACCTGATCAGAAAATGTATCGACGACTTCTTGGCGCACTTGTCTTCGAGCATCCGGGTACTTGGTGAGGACAAATGTCAGATAACTGAGCGCCGACGCTATGTTTCATTCCTGCATGCGGTGTGCCACACGAATTTGCATGTAACTTTGAACTATAATATTAATTCCTCACAAAGAAAAAACATTATTTGTATTCACCACGTATGTGCAACACTTCAATGTTCCTTCATCTCAATTGTTTATTATTTTATCTAAATTATCAAGCCTGAAATTGGCAGATTCCACGTAAAGAGGGAATCGACGATATGCGAAGCACGAATTACGTAGGTTTATTTGTCATTTTAAATCAGTGCTACGTTACGAATTGGACGTAAGTTATGCCGTACATGACTTCCATGTCATGATTATCATTTTTGGATGTGTCATTTACCTTCATCGTCTATTCTCAGCACGTGATACCAAATTTGGTATATGTGGAGCTAGCGAAACGACCACGAGTGCATATGTTGTCAGTTGTTACATTGCATGCATCTCATGATTATCACGTTTGCACCAGTCAGATAGATACCTTGTCATTCATTTATGTCTCTTAATATTAAATTCGGTGTATGTGAGACAAGCGAAACAGCCACGAGCGCATGATGAGTGTTGCATGTAATAAATTTCTTACATGACCACATCTCATGAGTATCATGTTTGGACGTGGCACTTACCTCTTTTTATTTATTTATTTAAGTATACTGCAGACCTTCTCGGTCCAAGCAGTGGTACATAGTATACACACAATGATGTCACGTACAGAAAGGCACCGACACAATCCAAGAAAAGGGAAAAAAATCTATTGAATTCCAAGTAGCCAAAACAACAGTGTCATAATGCAACGTTCAGAATCATGCTAAAAGGACCAACCAGTCAAACGAAAAGAAACTGCTCACAATAAATCCCTATTCGTACATTTGCGTCTATTGTTCAAAACTTATAGTTTTAGTGTTTTCAATAAAGGATTCTACGGTGTCACAGTTCACAGCTATTCTGGAAGTTGATTCCAATATGCAATTGATGACGGAAAAACAGAGTTTTTGTGAATGTTGTTGTGACTTGTGGCAGTCGTATTGTTTTATTGTGGTTAGTTCTCGTGGAATGCCTGAAAGGTTCAAGAAGATAGTCTGATCTCGATATTGTATATTTCCCATGATAAAGAAGATACAGGAATTTAAGTATAGAATGTATTCTCAGTTCGGAAAGGCAATGAAGTTCGGCTCTTTTACGCAGATTAGTAACACTGGTATACCTGGAGTAATCGGAAACACAAATCGAACTGCTAAGTTTTGCACTCGCTCAATTTTACTAATGAGAAATTTATGATGTGGACTCCAAATTATATCGGCGTATTCTAGTGCTGGTCTAATCAGGGTCTTATAGGCGGTTAGCTTTACTGCAGGGGAGTGTTACGGAGTTTTCTCTTAGGAAGCCCATTTACCTTGCGCTTTCGAACAAATAGCAGTTATATGTGGATCCACAATTAGGTTGGATGTTAATGTAACTCCGAAATATTTAACTTGATCGCTTTTAGTAATTTCTAAATTGTCTATTGTATAAGCAAATTTGAGTGGTTTTTTTCTTATTCGTGAAAGTTATGGCTACGGTTTTCCGCGCGTTCAATGTCATGCCCCACTGGGAACACCAGGCTTGAATTTTGTTTGAGTGATTAAGGTTAATCTGGTCCTCAGTTCGATTTACCTTGTGTACACAACGCAGTCATCTGCGAAAAGCCTTATTTGAACGGGTGAGTCAATGACCATAGGAATGTCGTTGATGTAGATAAGAAACAAAATTGGTACTAAGACTGTTCCTTGTGGTACGCCCGAAAGGACGTTCAGGCTGTTTGACGTGTGGTTGTTCACAGCGACAAACTGCTTGCGGTTGTGTAGATATGATGTTATCCATGTAATAATATTATCTTCGATAACAATTGCATGCATTTTAGTTATTAGATCAGGGTGGCGAACGACGTCAAATGCTTTTGCAAAATCTAAAAAAACGGCATCTATTTGTCCTCTTTCATTCAGTGCATTCGCAATGTCGTTGGTAATCTCGGCTAGCTGCGTGACTGTCGATAAGCCAGATTGAAATCCATGTTGCCTATAGTAGAGTAGGTTGTTAGTTTCTAAATGTGTAAGAATGACTTTAAAAATTATATGCTCTAATATCTTGCAACACGTGCTGGTTAATGAGACCGGGCGGTAGTTACTGGATTGCAGTTTAGAACCGGATTTATGTATTGGAATAATCTTTGCCATGCGCCAGTCATTAGGGATTGTCTGCGTAGCAATTGAAGTGGTGTAGATTTTATGTAGATATCGGCTTATCCACTCAGCATATTTATTAAGAAAGGTGTTCGAAATATTGTCTGAGCCTGGAGACTTCTTAGTGTCAAGGTTGCGGAGTAGGCACTGAACACCTTCTTCATTAATCTGCAATTCTGGCATAGGGTTAATTAAAGGATATGATGGTAAAGATGCTCCAGAGGACCCATGCGCGAAATCTGAGTGAAATAAGGCATTTAATTCATCGGCTATCTGGTCTGGTTGCGTGATAATTTTGTTGCACGATGTGAGCTGGGTAACATCAGAATGCTGCTTAGACAAGTAGCGCCAAAACTTTTTTGGCTCAGACTGCATGAATGATGGAAGCGTGTCAGAATTGAATCGAGACTTAGCGCTGCGAATTTTGTTGTTCAGTGTAGCGATAAGGCCTTGTAGTTGATCAGATTTTCCAGCCTTGCGTCGCCTTTTAATCTTCCTTTTTAAATGTATGATCTCCCGCGTCACCCACGGATAATCCCGGTCAACGCGTTTTCTTTTTAAAGGCACGTGACGAGCTTCACAATCGCCCACGATATCTTTAAAGCATGTCCACAGTTCGTCCACGTTGTTACTTTTATCGAAAACAGGAAACGACGATTCTAAATGGGCGAAGATAGCAGCGTGATCTGCACGTGCATAGTCCCTGAAATAAGTAGCTCTGGATTCCTTTGTTTTTTGAACTAGTGTTAAAGGACACAAAAGAGAAACAATCTTGTGGTCAGAAATACCATCTTCAACACTTATACAACAGTTTTCAAGGGAATTACTTACAAACATGAGATCAAGCACAGATGAACAAGAACCTACAATACGCGTAGCACTAGATACTAGTTGTGACAATGAGAAACTAAACGCTGTTAGCAACAATGTCATGACCTAATTCAGGCCAGTTAATTCCTGGCAAATTAAAATCTCCGCATAAAATTATCTTCGAACGTGAATTTGTGTGTTGTGCAATACAGTCGTGCATAATCTCTAAATATTCAGGGGAAGAGTTTGGTGGACGATATACTGCGCCCAAACATATGCTTTTTCCATAGAAATTGGTCCAGCACCACACACTTTCATGCTTGCTAATATCCTCTAAACGGGAAAACTTCACATTATTTTTTATAGCTATCGCTACTCCGCCGCCTGTTGTTGTTCTGTCTTTGCGGATTAATTTGCATGAGGAGGGGACAACCTCAGAATCAAGCACGCCTTCGTGCAACCAGCTTTCTGTAATAACTAAAATATGCGGATTGTGGTTTAGTACTAGGCTTTCCAAAAGAGTTTCTTTAAAACGCTGCGTGCGTTAAGTGATACAATTCGAAGGGTTTTAGAACGCTCCCGTCATTTCTTCATTTAAATTTCCGGCTGCCTTTGCGCAGGCGTAACTGATTTTGTCATTCTAACCCTTCGATTGTGTTGCGAATCCCAGACGAACAGTTTTACGTCTACTTTTAACTTGTCATAAATTAGCGACACTTTTAAGCCTTCGGCCCGTTCCTGTGCTGCAGAATGCCAAAGTTTCTGTCGTGTATCACGCACTATTTTTGAAAAATCCTCCGAAATTGCTGTTTTCGTTCCTTTCAGTTGGCTGCAGCAGGACGAAATTCTGGTTTTTTCTGCAAAGTCATAAAGTCGAAGGATAATCGGACGGTGGCGTTCTTTGTGATATTTTCCCACTCTACGAATCCTTTCTAATGACTTTACTTCTATGCCTAATACTTTCTGGAATACTTCTTGCTTAACTATGGCCTCCAGTGACTTCCAATCTTCGTCTACTTCTTCATTAATACCGTATATTACGAGATTGTTGCGTCTGCTCCTATTTTCTAGGTCGTCTACTTTGGCCGATAGTTCAAGAAGTTGGACGTTTGAGCTGCTACAGGCTTCCTCACCTACCGTCAACTTTTGTTCAAGCTTTTGCAGGCGACATATTTCCTTTTCAATAGACGTAACCCTTTCTTGAACGTTGGTCACCGCAGAATTCGACTCTTTTTAGGTCGGAAGTCAATTCTTTCAAAGATTTGGTAGTTTCCCTTTGCTGTTTCAAATTTTTTTCAATAGGTCGTTAGTCGAACTGGATTCAGAATCTGAGTCTGATGTTGGCCCCGGATTGGTTTCTATATCCCCAGCGGTTAGTAACAGCAACTTGATAACATCAGCACAATCTTTGAGTATCAAGAAGAAAATGTGGACTTGGCAGCACCATCAAGGCCAGGGAGTCATCTCGAATGGAAGAATTGTATTGCACACTAACCTGGATAACGAACAGTAGAGGGATTATCATCCTGTCCTTTCTGGTGCAACTAAGTCCACTGAAATATCCGTCGTTGCGCCCGGTATTTATACGGTCGAGATCAGGGCCTTCTGTTGACGTCACTTTGTCAGTCCGCCACTGTCTGCGCAGTATGCTTTCGTTGATGTCGGGTGGTAGCAGTTTCGTTGCGTCCATGGCACATTGGTCCGGCGCAGGTGCTGTGTTGACTTGCAAACTGGCTGGATCACCGGCCACAGCGATATGCCCCGTAGAGCACAAAGCGACCTGGATAACGACCAGTAGAGGGATTAGCATCCTGTCCTTTCTGGTGCAACCAAGTCCACTGAAAGATCCGTCGTTGCGCCCGGTATTTATACGGTCGAGATGAGGGCCTTCTGTTGACGCCACTGTGTCTGTCCGCCACTGTCTGCGCAGTATGCTTTCGTTGATGTCGGGTGGTAGCAGTTTCGTTGCGTCCATGGCACATTGGTTCGGCGCAGGTGTTGTGTTGACTTGCAAACTGGCTGGATCAACCGGCACAGCGATATGCCCCGTAGAGCACAAAGCGACCTGGATAACGAACAGTAGAGGGATTAGCATCCTGTCCTTTCTGGTTGCAACCAAGTCCACTGAAAGATCCGTCGTTGCGCCCGGTATTTATACGGTCGAGATGATGGGCCTTCTGTTGACGTCACTGTGTCTGTCCGCCACTGTCTCCGCAGTATGCTTTCGTTGATGTCGGGTGGTAGCATTTCGTTGCGTCCATGGCACATTGGTCCGGCGCAGGTGTTGTGTTGACTTGCAAACTGGCTGGATCACCGGCCACAGCGATATGCCCCGTAGAGCACAAAGCGACCTGGATAACGAACAGTAGAGGGATTAGCATCCTGTCCTTTCTGGTGCAACCAAGTCCACTGAAAGATCCGTCGTTGCGCCCGGTATTTATACGGTCGAGATGAGGGCCTTCTGTTGACGTCACTGTGTCTGTCCGCCACTGTCTGCGCAGTATGCTTTCGTTGATGTCGGGTGGTAGCAGTTTCGTTGCGTCCATGGCACATTGGTCCGGCGCAGGTGTTGTGTTGACTTGCAAACTGGCTGGATCACCGGCCACAGCGATATGCGTCGTAGAGCACAAAGCGACCTGGATAACGAACAGTAGAGGGATTAGCATCCTGTCCTTTCTGGTGCAACCAAGTCCACTGAAAGATCCGTCGTTGCGCCCGGTATTTATACGGTCGAGATGAGGGCCTTCTGTTGACGTCACTGTGTCAGTCCGCCACTGTCTGCGCAGTATGCTTTCGTTGATGTCGGGTGGTAGCAGTTTCGTTGCGTCCATGGCACATTGGTCCGGCGCAGGTGTTGTATTGACTTGCAAACTGGCTGGATCACCGGCCACAGCGATATGCCCCGTAGAGCACAAAGCGACCTGGATAACGAACAGTAGAGGGATTAGCATCCTGTCCTTTCTGGTGCAACCAAGTCCACTGAAAGATCCGTCGTTGCGCCCGGTATTTATACGATCGAGATGAGGGTCTTCGGTTGACGTCACTGTGTCTGTCCGCCACTGTCTGCGCAGTATGCTTTCGTTGATGTCGGGTGGTAGCAGTTTCGTTGCGTCCATGGCACATTGGTCCGGCGCAGGTGTTGTGTTGACTTGCAAACTGGCTGGATCACCGGCCACAGCGATATGCCCCGTAGAGCACAAAGTGACCTGGATAGCGAACAGTAGAGGGATTAGCATCCTGTCCTTTCTGGTGCAACCAAGTCCACTGAAAGATCCGTCGTTGCGCCCGGTATTTATACGGTCGAGATGAGGGCCTTCTGTTGACGTCACTGTGTCTGTCCGCCACTTTCTGCGCAGTATGCTTTCGTTGATGTCGGGTGGTAGCAGTTTCGTTGCGTCCATGGCACATTGGTCCGGCGCAGGTGTTGTGTTGACTTGCAAACTGGCTGGATCACCGGCCACAGCGATATGCCCCGTAGAGCACAAAGCGACCTGGATAACGAACAGTAGAGGGATTAGCATCCTGTCCTTTCTGGTGCAACCAAGTCCACTGAAAGATCCGTCGTTGCGCCCGGTATTTATACGGTCGAGATGAGGGCCTTCTGTTGACGCCACTGTGTCTGTCCGCCACTGTCTGCGCAGTATGCTTTCGTTGATGTCGGGTGGTAGCAGTTTCGTTGCGTCCATGGCACATTGGTTCGGCGCAGGTGTTGTGTTGACTTGCAAACTGGCTGGATCACCGGCCACAGCGATATGCCCCGTAGAGCACAAAGCGACCTGGATAACGAACAGTAGAGGGATTAGCATCCTGTCCTTTTTGGTGCAACCAAGTCCACCAAGTCGTCGTCTATTCACATCTCGTGATACCGAATTTCGTATATGTGAAGCTAGCGAAACGGCTGCGAGCGCATCATGAGCGTTGCGTGTAGTCATGTTGTTACATCACACGCATCTCATGATTATCATGTTGGCACCAATCACTTAACTTGGTCATTCATTTATATCCCGTAATGCCAAATTTGGTATATGTGAAGCAAGCGAAAAGGCCGCAAACGTGCCATGAGCGTGGCGTGTAGTCATGAGTCATGACTTACATGACATGCATGCCATAATTTTTATGTTAGGGTTTGTTACTTGTGGTCACCATGCAGTCGTGTCATGCCATACCAGTTTTGCAACATGTCATGAGAACAAAACCACCGGAAGAGCAGCAAGACCATGAAATGTAAATTATAACACTTATGACATACATGTCATGATAGCCATGTTATGACTAGAGAGTTATGTTCGCAATACAGTCATGTTTTTTCCATAAAAATTTTGGTATCGATCCCATCATCGCGACGGCCAGGAGAGCGAAAAGTTCCTTTACTTGGTGCATGCACTTACAAACTTTGAAATAGAGCCAGTTTTTTTTTTTTTTGCTTGAATATTAGTTAGCATTGCAGTGCGGAGGACATGCTTTTTTGAAATAATGTATACGTCCTATAGTCTTTAGCAATATTTCTCTATTTCTTTAAATATCTCTTTGTAGAGTGCTGTCTTTCCCAGGAAGGTGCTGTCCAAAAAATGAAGCGTTCATGATAGAAAGATTGTATACAGGCCCATTTCCACAATTTATTTTATTACCCAGAGGGTTGGAGAGCCTTATATGTCTAAATCATTTCTATAAACAAAATTTTATCTCTATAACCCAGTCGAGCTAAGAAGTGCATTTAAACGTAATTAACCCTATCAAAAAACGAATTTATTTTATCACGTTTTGAAAAACACATATTCATTGGCCTTTGCATTGATTTTACTCTAAAGCACGCATCTGGCATCTCATATTACATAAAAAAGCTTAAAACTTGTGGTATTCTTGGGAACTGCCTAAGTCTCCTGTAATATTACCTAGACTAGATCATCGCTATCGGCACGGCGAAATTGAAAACTACTGGTCAATTAAAAAAAAGAACTGTCATAGAGGCGTGCGTATATCCAAGAGGTATTGTTGGTCCAGTTCTTTCAATGTGTATGAATGACCTAAATGTTTCTAGATGCTCGAAATTACTTACGTGTGCTGACAATTCTAGTATACTTTATCGTCACCTGAACCCGGTCGCCTATTGTTATGGCCAATGTTGTTCGAAAAACTCTCCTATGTTAGTGCGCAGCAAACGTTCCACAAATTAACACAAACAATAAAGGCAACAATCCTGATCTTCCGAGCCTGAAGCGAATAAACTACTATGGTCGCAAGGCGTGGTGCTTGTGCCGAGTTACATTCAAGAACACTAGACGGCAGGAAAGCAACGCATCAGCAACGAAGCTTCATTGCACTTTGATTGCACATGTGAAGCAATGATGAACTGATAGTACAATCTGCCTCCGAACTAATCGTCCACACTATAGTTGCGGTTTTTAGGTGCGGAGTCCCTTAAGCCGGCACTTCGCCGTCGTCACCGCGTGATGCTACCAGCACCGGCTAAGCGCGCCGAGCAAAACAGCAGGTGAGCGCGGCCGGCGTGCGGCGCAGGCGCCACGTGCTGCGCCGCGCGCGTCACACACTGCTGTGCTCAGTCGATCCCACCTCTGAGCACAGCAGATGCTCTCCCCAACCTACCACCTTCATGAAAGCCAGCAGCCAGATCAGGTGCATGGTCATTTGCGTCCCATTTTAAAGTAGCTTCGTTCATCTGTTGTTTTCGTACACTGAACAGCTGCTTGTTTTGTCAGACATGCCTTCACCAGCACCACCAAAGTCGCGTTCACCGGGTTTCAGGTAAATAAGAGACCTGACTTTTACGTTATGCAAAATTTGTTATGTAAACATGATTAGTTGTGTAAACATAATAATATAACCTCCCCGCAAAAAGGAGCCTCCTGTGAATTCGTATATCTGCCTAAAAAAGTTAAATATTGCATTTAACAAATTTTGAATATAAGGAGGTTGCAGATTTTATTGTTTCTGTGATATCAAGATTCCCCTATAGTAGTAGTAGTAGTAGTAGTAGTAGTAGAATAAGTGGCAAGTTATAATAGTATTAGTATTAGTTGTGCTAGTAGTAGTAATGACAGTAGTAGTACTAGTGGTAAGTGGTAGTAGCAGTAGTATTAGTTGTAGTAGTAGTAGTAGTATTAATAGTAGTAGTAGTATTTCTTGCTTGTAACGTTTACACTAAGGCATGATGAACATGCCAACTGCACAGCTGCTCTGTGTGTGCGTGCCCCTACTCACCCTGCAACGAATATTGTGGTCGCACAGTTGCTTACTTCCAAGGTCGTTAGTGGCCTGGTGTTCATTCGTCCTGGTAGTGAAAAAAATGAAGAGTGGAAAAGAAAAAAACGACACACCGGACGAAAAAATCAGAGCATATTCACGGAGTGAATTAGATTTAGTAGGGCGAAGCATGGATGCATGGATGGACGCATGAACAGACGCAGGGGTGGATGCATGGACGAACGCAGGGACGGACGCACTAACCGACGCATGCACCGACGGGCAGATTGACGCATAGACGGTCACACAGACGGACTCATCGACAGAAAAACGCCACGTGCGATGAACTACGCTATTGACTGCACGGGGTGAGAAAGAAAAAAAAAACATTATTCTTCTAACGTTGTGTTCTAACGTGCAACACGCCATTACGGACGCTACGCAATGCATTCGCATTTTGTCATGATCGCCTTCGGGGAGATATGGGGGCATTTTTTTTTCTTTTTCTATCTTATTCGATCTAGCTAATTGTTTATTTGACATATATACGCTCTTAATTGCATGCCATACGAGCCAGTAGAGATGTAAATAACTCACCGTTTTCTTTCTTGGTGGCTGTTTCTCGGGTTTTGATTTCAGCACACTCTGTATCGAGAAGATGCTGCAGAATGTCATGTCTTCGATACTGCATGGTAGAGAAAGTACATCTTAAGCGAAAGTGCCATATCAAAAATCTGCTCCTTCACTCCCCGCTTGACGATATGAACAAAGAAAAGGCAAACAAAGTGTCAGCTGCATTTGGTGCCCAGTGCCTTTATTCGCACTAGGTGTCGTTATCTGCAAAACAGCGCATTTTGCACAAAATCGCACAAAGCTGAGTCTAACCAGATCTTCTGCGCACCTAGCTGGCTCTTAAGTTGGCACTTAGTAGACATTAATGCCTCAACTAATGCCTTAATGCCTTAAGTAGGCATTAACCCTCTCTCCTGTCTCCTTCCCACCATAGAGTTTCCTAAATATACACTAGAGGAAACTCTGGCACTACTTTCTATGGGAGCTGCAACGCATGGCGCTCCAGCGAGCATGGGAATGATAGATAGTACATGGATTTGTCTAATCTTCGTACTTCTAGCTCTGTGTGTGTTCGTGTGGTTTGGAAATGCTCTGTCACGAAACAAAAATCAGTAAAAGTTAAGTGGTTGCGCTTCACCACCTTAATATTTTATTCTTACCATTTCTAACCCGGTACCGAAATTCAAAAGGGTTCATTCTTTTTCTTCGAAACAAAACCGAAACACGGCCACAAAGGAAGCCACAAGTGTGATTCCCGCCCGCATGTACGAAGACTAGGCAAATCCATGTACTACCCATCATTGTCATGGTCGCTGAACGATCACAGTGCCTGAGTCTCCTCTAGCTAATTTTAGGAAACTCTGTGCTTCCTACACTCCGCCGTGGTGGTCTATTGGCTAGGATACTCGGCTGCTGACCCGCAGGTCGCGGGATGAAATCCCGGCTGCAGCCGCTGCCTTTCCGATGGAGGCGGAAATGTTGTAGGCCCGTGTGCTCAGATTTGGGTGCACGTTAAAGAACCCCAGGTGGTCGACATTTCCGGAACCTCTTTCCGACATTTCCGGAACGGTGACTCTCATAACTGTACGGGGTTTTCGGGACGTTAAAACCCACATATGAATAAATATGTGCTTCCCACATCTAGCTATATCATACTGCATGGTATGGCCATGTTTGCTCTTTCTCACCTTTTTTTTTTCTCAGAGCCTTTCAATTTCTTCCTCTCAATGTGTACTTGTCTCTCTATCATTTTATGTTTTATTTTTCCTCTCCGTGTTCCCTTTATGGTGTCTTTTTTCTCCGGCTCTCTCTAAGACCTTTTTTTTTTTCTCTTTCTCTCTTTGTACCTATTATCTCGCATTCTATCTTTTTCACGCCTTGATCATATCATGTCTCCTGCAAAGCTCCTACAGCAACCATGTGCCACAGAATTCTAAAGGCTCGCAACAATAGTCCTTTAAAAATATTGGCAAGAAAACGCGTGGACGACGAACACCAATTAGGGGCCGCTCGTTACCGCTTCTCTGTACTTGACGCTTCGGCGCTAACTGAATGCGTGTTGGTTCATCACACTGATAATTTTTCATCTGCGACACATGGCCAGCCTTGAGCTTAGCAGCTCTGCTGTAATAATTGGCCGTGTATCTGCGTGTTTCTCTGCAAAAAATATATCGAAAAACGGTAGTCTTCTGCCGGCGGTCTTTCGTGCACAACGTCACATTTTCAACGCAGCCTAAGAAACGCTAGAGTCTTTAGAATTACGTATATTGGTATATTCTAGTAAAAGAACAGACCACCTAATACTGACGTATTTATGTCGCATCTCAGATAGGAGTAATATTTGGCTATTTATCGACAGTATTCAAAAGTTAGAACGCAGCCACCAGTTCAATATGGCTGGGCATTCACCAAGTGCTGAAACTTTGACCGGGTGGCTGATTCGTGTGAAAGACAGACCAAAGTTTTTGCGTTCAATTATCTCAGTTGTCAACACCATTCCGTTGACTTGCCCACGGGACGGCTTTATCCCTCCCATAGTAGAGTACTTAGTTCTCTGAGTCTTTACCCACTTTTTCTAAACACACAGTTTTCTTTGGGTAGTGATTTTAACAGCACATTGGGGTTACTGATACACCAAAGTTTCTGATTTCAAGTAGTTTACTAATACATATGAGTCTGTTGACCGAAAAAATATGTTTCAGAATTTTATGCCGGGAATCGAAGAACTTCGAGAAGTGGCTGCGTAAGTAGTGGCGCCTCAGCGTCAACAGAACGGTGCATTGTTCCACTGAAAAAGCCCACACACGTCACGAAACACCATGAGTCAGCGTCAGTGAAGCACGTGTCACTCACCGAACAGTTCTTTCTTCTAGTCTCAACTATCTCAGCCATCCGTCGAGTCACCATGAGGTGGTTCTCTGCTAGCAGTGAAATCCAAGTCAGAGGCTTCATCAAGCGCCCGAGGAATCTGGTGCTCTCTGCACATACAAGGTAAAAAAGTCGATTGATTCATTGATTGATTGATTTCTTGATATGCGAAGTTTAACGTCCCAAAACCACCATGTGTTTATGGAGACGCCTGAGTGGAGGGCTTGGGAAATTTCGACCACCTGGGGTTTAGTAACGTCCACCCGAATGTCAGCACACGAGCCTACAGCATTTTCGCTTCCATCGAAAACGCAGCCGCCACAGCCGTACGACAAAATCGGATATCGCTGATAACAGATGTTTTTGTCATGGCCTTAGTGGTATATAAATATAGAGCAAGAGAAAGTCTCGCCATCAGTCCTCCGTAGCCAGACACGATAGGTTTCTTGGGAGGATATACTTCTGAAATAACGTAAGTTCGTGCTTGCTGGTATTTCATTTGAACAGCTAACACAAAAGACAAAGACCGGGTGAAAACTGACAAAAACAAGCGACAGTTTCACCACTTCATTCACCTGTGTTGTGCGTTAGATGCTCGCTGGATTCCGTGCAGACCGGTTGTGCGCCCGCGCGCTCCGCGCGCTCGCGACCTTCGGCGTCACCGTAGCTCTGGCCGACTGGGCTCGCCCTACGTCATCTCCTGCCGCCGACGACCTTCGACGACAGTGAAGATCTGACTTACTGGACCTGCTCTACGCCATCTACAGACGCCGACAACATCTCTCGCAAGTGTACCCCGTCCTCGGACTCCAGTGACCGTGCTTCCATCTTTCCTGTCTCTCCTATCCCCCCAGTTTTTTGTTGCTTCTTCTTCCTCTTTTCTATACCTTTACTCCTAACTTTTATATCCCTCCTCACCCCCATCCCTTGTGAGCCCTGTGGCGGTGTCGCTCACTGAAGCAGACAATAACGGGGCTCACTTTTCTCTTCCTTTCTCTTTCTCAAGAACCACTACGCTTAAGCGGAACACACGTGGTGAAAGTCTTCAGCCTCTGCTCACGTGATTGGCTATTATGCATGCTGCGGATGCTGTGGCGGCTGTAGTCCCCCACCTGATAATTCAATAAAGTCTTTTCTCTCAATCTTTCTCGCACCTCTGGACAGTGGGAGAAAGAAGGAGTATTTGACAAGGCACGGGAGAAAATATCCGTGTCAAGCTATCAGTTCTAATCACACCCCACGGCTTCTTGTCCAGGCCCACGTTAGGGAGTGCATTGACATTGTTATAGCGCCGATGAACTGTCCCCGAGCAGAATGCATACAGTAAAATAACATTCGTCCATCTACCACAACACCGCATTGCACTCATAACCCCTCATAACCGCGAGCATTTTTTTCGAAGATATAGACCTATTCTATGTTAATAAACGATTATAGGCGCCGTCGACGTACTCAGACGCCTGCAGCGACTTTGTGGAGTGTTGGCTCTGCCCAGCTCAAAGCTCACCACGGTCATTTTACGATCGCGTGACAATTGACACAGCAGCTGTGTCAGTTGCCACTTTATCGTAAAAGGCAGCGTTGAGCTTTAGGCTTGGCGGAGCCAACGTGCCTCGAATTCGCTACACGTGCCTCACCGATAGTGCCTGTCATAATATGTGCTGCGCGGGCGCGAAACAGAAACTAAAAAAACGACAATAGTGTGCCGTGCGGTGGCGAAGAGGATGTGATGTGTGCGTGTATGTGCCGGGCGGTGCCTACGAGGAAGACGACAGCTCGTGAGGCGCGGCCTCGAGCGTGCGTGACCCGTGCCTTCGGCAGTGCGCGAGGTACGTCGTTCGAGGCAGGACTACCTCGTTGGGCGTCTGGCCCATAGGTACGACCCAGGCCACGTCGCGACACTCGTACCAGCCGAATGGACAGCTCAGCCTCCGCTAGACGACTGGTCTAGGAGAGCTGGCGCCAGGTTCCTGAACCTGTCCTTGTCCCGCTAGTCGTGGAGAGCTGGCGCCGGGTGCCTGAACCTGCCCTTGCGCCGCTGTTCCAGGAGGGCTGGCGTGGGTTTCCGAGGCGGACTACAGGTGCTCAAGGGCACAACTCCCTGCCGCCGGAACACGTGGGTCGTCGGCTCCAGTTCGTCGACAGTGGCGCTGAGCCACTGGAGTTCGACGCGGCGACCCTGCGTCTCCCGACTTCGTCACTGCAGGTGACGACGCCGCCCAACGTCGACTTCGCCACTGAATGCTGCCGACGGGGCATCAACGACGGCCCAGGCTACTACCCCGACGACCTGAACTGTAGGCCGAACGTTCTACTTATTCATTTAGTTTAGCCGCGTGTTTTTGTGTTAGGAACTTCGTAATGTGTGGGTTGTCCATGTGTGAAGGGTACAACAGAAGTTGGACGTGTGTTTGTGCACTGGCGTGCTGTCTGATTCTTTCTGGAGCGGTCCTGCCCCAATAACATCACAAACTGGCGAGCCTGCCAGGATCCGCTCGTTAAACCAGGGAAAGAAGACAGTTTCGCTCGAGGCAGACACACGTTCAGACTGCACCATGGACTTGGAAAAACTCGCCGCTATAGGGCTCCAACTAGGGTTCTCGGGTGCAGAGCTAAACAAGTGGATTGAGGCCCAACAGGCTAAGCTAAGGGATGAGAGAGCTGCAGAGCGAGAGGCAGCCAAAGAAGCTGACGAGAGGCAGCGTGAAATTCTGCAGCTTAAGCTAAAGCTTCAGGAAGGAGCTCAGAATATGCCTGTAGCAGCTAATGACGCTTTGACTGCGCCCAGCACCTCCTCACCCCTCAATCCGCAGAAGTTACTGCCTGTATTTGACGAGAAACGCGATGATCTGCACGCGTATCTGCAGCGATTCGAGCGCGTAGCCACAGGACAGGATTGGCCGCAAGAAAAATGGGGTCTCGCTGTTAGCCTGTGCCTAACGGGTGATAATACTGATTGTTGGCCTAGTTGGTATTTACTTAATGGCATGGCGGCCATTTACTTAATGGCCGCCTGTGCTTGTCGTTTGAGTGTTCCTTTTCTTGTGTGTGTCTCTTTTGCGGCCAAATCATGCCTAACGGGTGACGCGTTAACCGTGATAGGCCGAATGACTGCCGCTGATTCGCTGGACTACCAAAAAGTAAAGAAAGCTCTACTGCAGAGATTTCAGTTTACAGCTCAAGGCTACCAAGATAAGTTTCGGAAAGCACGAGCAGCAGATAGTGAAACTGGACGACAGTTAGCAGCAAGAATTACCAGTTATTTCGACCATTGGATAGACATGGCAAATGTATCCCAAACCTATGAAGGTCTAAGGGATCACGTAATCTCTGAGCAATTCTTGCGTTGTTGCCATCCAAAGCTGGTTGTTTTCTTAAAAGAGCGAGAGTGCAAGTCACTAGATGAACTCGCTAATTTGACGGATCGCTTCCTTGAGGCGCAGAATTTGACTAATATAGGAAAAGGTCCTGACCCCGCGAAAGAATCCAGTGGAAAGCCTACCGAAGCGTCGCGGAAACCGCAACTCAAGTGTATCCTGTGTCATCGTTTCGGACATTTGGCTCCTGACTGCCGCAATCCACCTAAGCAGATGCTGAAATGCAAGTTGTGCGGTAAAACGGGACATGTCACAGAAACTTGCCGAAACCAGCATGGGAACAACAAACCGAGTTCTTCGTGCGCATTTAGCGAACCTGACTCTGCCCGGGCTGGTGCTAGAAAAACAGCCAAGCGTCCAGGAGGGAAGATTCCTTGCTCAAGTCACCACGACGACAAGAACGTGCAGGGTACAATACGTTTCCTGGCCGACGGGATGCCAGTGGTCGAAGGTCTGCTGCTAGGAAGAGAGGTTCGAGTCTTACGCGATACGGGATGCAACACGGCAATCGTCCGACGGGAGCTCGTTCCTGATGTGTGCCTGACAGGCAAGAAAATCAGTGTCGTTCTCCTAGACAGGTCAACTAGCCATCTCCCGGAAGCTATTGTACAAGTCAACACGCCGTACTTCACAGGGATGCTGAAAGTGGCTTGTATGGATCAACCCCTCTATAACCTTGTGCTGGGAAATCTTCCAGGCGTCAGAGGACCATACGATCCAGATTCTGACTGGAAGCAGGCGACTCATACCCAGGTGGATGAGTTACCTGCGCAAGCACACCCGACCAAGTCACCTGTCACCTCAAGATCAGCTTCTTCAAGCGTGGCAAAAACCAAAGCCAATCAACAAGGTCAAGAAAATATCAGGCCTTTGTACGTGTCAACAACGCTCTTACCTGACGTTACCAGAGCCCAACTCGCCGAGGAACTGCGAAATGACCCGACACTCAAAGCTGTCTTTGCTAAAGTGAATAAAGAGTTCAAATCGGGAAAGGGCCACTGTTACGATTTCATCGAAGATAAAGGATTGCTTTATCGACGCTACCGCCTTGCCCCTGGCAGGACGTTTAAACAGCTGGTCACTCCGAAAGCGTTCCGGGTAGGCATACTGGACATTGCTCATGGCAGTATCATGGCGGGACACCAAGGCATCAAAAGAACTACTGATCGTGTCCTAGAAGAATTTTATTGGCCTGACCTGAACGGAGACGTAAAGCGCTTTGTCAAGTCTTGCGACAAGTGCCAGAGAACTACCCCTAAAGGAAAAGTTGGAGTCGCACCACTAGGCAACATGCCTCTTATCCGGACACCTTTTGAAAGGGTCGCGGTTGATTTAATCGGCCCATTTTCACCAAGATCGGACCGTGGGAACCGATATGTTCTGACACTTATCGATTTTGCGACTCGCTACCCTGACGCTGTAGCATTGCCCGCAATCGATGCAGTTCACATTGCGGAAGCACTCATCGAGATTTTTTCCCGCATCGGCTTACCAAAGGAAATCGTCACCGACCAAGGGGCAAGTTTTACCTCAGAATTAATGAACGAGGTTAGCAGGCTTCTCTCCGTGAAGATGCTAAAGACAACCCCATATCATGCGATGGCGAACGGTCTCGTGGAGAAATTTAATGGCACCCTGAAGACAATGCTAAAGCGAATGTGCCAAGAGAGACCTCGATCTTGGGACAGGTACCTAGCTCCGCTACTCTTTGCATATAGGGAAGTTCCACAGACAAGCCTCGGGTTCTCTCCGTTTCAGCTCATTTACGGCCGCCACGTCCGAGGACCGCTAACCGTGCTGAGAGAACTGTGGACAAATGAGGGGCTAGACGCAGAAACGCGGACGACTTACACCTACGTCTTTGATTTGCGCAATCGCCTAGAGGAGACTTGCAAGATAGCCCATGAACAGCTGGAGAAGGCTCGTGTGAAGCAGAAAACCTATTATGACAGGAAAAGTCGCCCTAGAAAATTATGCCCAGGCAACAAGGTTTTAATTCTGCTCCCGACTGACTCCAACAAGCTGTTAATGCAGTGGAAAGGGCCGTTCCAAGTCATCGAACGGAAAAATGATGTCGACTACGTCATCGACGTGTTTGGGAAAAACAAGATTTTTCATATCAACATGCTCAAAAAATACGAAGAGCGCGAAGTGACGGAACCACAACAGGTGTCAGTTGTTGCAGAGCTCCACGAAAATCTCCCCGAAGAGGAAGACGAAGTCAAACAAATGCCCATATTGAGCTTGTATCGCACGCAGTTCAGCACGGATGTCAAGCTATCACCACACCTCACTGCTGAACAAGTTCAGAATGTGCAAGCACTTTTTCAAGAGTATGCGGACATTTTTTCTGACTTACCAGGGAAAACAGCACTCGTGGAGTGTTCGCTACGTCTGACCTCCAATAAGCCTGTGCATGTTCCGCAGTACCCCATCCCCTTTGCCTTGCAAGAAAGAGTAGAAAAGGAAGTGCAAGAGATGATGAAACTCGGTATTATTGAGCGGTCTCAGTCGCCGTACCACGCTCCCATTGTCGTGGTGAAGAAACCGGACAACACGATTAGGTTGTGCATAGACTTCAGAGAATTGAACAAGATTCTGGTCCCCGACTGCGAGCCAATACCACGCATCGATGTAGTTCTTGCACTTGTTGGACAAAAGCAGTTTTTCTCCAAATTTGATTTCACGAAAGGATACTGGCAAGTACCGATGGATCCAAACAGTCGTGAAAAAACTGCTTTCTCCAGCATGTCTGGGCTCTATCACTTCCTCTACATGCCTTTTGGCATTAAAACGGCACCAGCAGTATTCGCGCGCCTTATGAGATCAGTACTGGGTGGTGTCGACAACGTTCACCATTATTTCGACGATGTCATCATTGCGACCGATACTTGGCAAGAGCACATCGACACCCTCAGACAAGTTTTTGAACGAATTAACCAAGCTCACCTCACCATAAAACCAAGTAAATGTGAGATAGGAGAGCGAAGCATATCCTTCTTGGGACATCGAATCAGGGAGACTACAGTTGAACCGCTTCTCAAAACGCTAGACAAGATTCTTGCCGCAAAACGACCTACAACCAAGAAAGCAGTGCAGTCGTTTCTTGGCTTGACCGGCTATTACAGGAAGTTTATACCTAACTACGCCGAACTGACCAAGCCGCTGACGGACCTTACAAGAAAGGGACAAAGCCACACTGTTTCATGGGGCGCACATCAAGAGGAAGCGTTTACGGCCCTCAAGAAGAAGCTCGGTGATGCTCCCATCCTTTTTGCTCCCGACCTCTCGAAGGAGTTCGTTCTTCGTACTGATGCCTCCAATACAAGCCTGGGCGCAGTATTGCTCCAGATGGGAAAGGGCCAGGTGCTGCATCCAGTTGCTTACGCAAGTCGTAATTTATTGCCCCGAGAAACCCACTATTCAACAATAGAACGGGAATGCCTTGCACTTGTTTGGGCAGTGCAAAAATTTCATATTTACCTCTATGGCAAACCTTTTGTCATTCAGTCAGACCACCAACCATTACAGTATTTAAATTCCGCCAAACACGTGAACAACAGAGTGTTGAGGTGGAGTCTCCTTATGCAGGAGTACTCATTCACAGTTCATTACATCAAAGGTTGTGACAATGTTGGAGCCGACTACTTGAGTCGCGCATAACTGCCGTTTAGGTAGCAACGTGGTTCTTAATACTACTAGCCCTCAGTCGTGAATAGTGACTCCTAGTTGCGACATAGCAACCCTACTTGTACGGTAGTTGTCCAACCAAACTGTAAGCAGCCTTCTGTGAACATTCTGCTACTATGTACATGCGACCCCTAAGACAATGCAGTGCAGTGCAGGGACCGTGCAGTGACCGTGCAGTGCAGTGACCATTCGTTCGCCCCGCGCCCTTGTAGTAGAATAGTTGCAAACAACTTTCTCGGAAAAGGGGGTGATGTCATAATATGTGCTGCGCGGGCGCGAAACAGAAACTAAAAAAACGACAATAGTGTGCCGTGCGGTGGCGAAGAGGATGTGATGTGTGCGTGTATGTGCCGGGCGGGGCCTACGAGGAAGACGACAGCTCGTGAGGCGCGGCCTCGAGCGTGCGGGACCCGTGCCTTCGGCAGTGCGCGAGGTACGTCGTTCGAGGCAGGGCTACCTCGTTGGGCGTCTGGCCCATAGGTACGACCCAGGCCACGTCGCGACACTCGTACCAGCCGAGTGGACAGCTCAGCCTCCGCTAGACGACCGGTCTAGGAGAGCTGGCGCCAGGTTCCTGAACCTGTCCTTGTCCCGCTAGTCGTGGAGAGCTGGCGCCGGGTGCCTGAACCTGCCCTTGCGCCGCTGTTCCAGGAGGGCTGGCGTGGGTTTCCGAGGCGGACTACAGGTGCTCAAGGGCACAACTCCCTGCCGCCGGAACACGTGGGTCGTCGGCTCCAGTTCGTCGACAGTGGCGCTGAGCCACTGGAGTTCGACGCGGCGACCCTGCGTCTCCCGACTTCGTCACTGCAGGTGACGACGCCGCCCAACGTCGACTTCGCCACTGAATGCTGCCGACGGGGCATCAACGACGGCCCAGGCTACTACCCCGACGACCTGAACTGTAGGCCGAACGTTCTACTTATTCATTTAGTTTAGCCGCGTGTTTTTGTGTTAGGAACTTCGTAATGTGTGGGTTGTCCATGTGTGAAGGGTACAACAGAAGTTGGACGTGTGTTTGTGCACTGGCGTGCTGTCTGATTCTTTCTGGAGCGGTCCTGCCCCAATAACATCACAGTTGTAGCACCGAAAGGCGGGCGAGTTGGAACTTATCCATAGTGGGCAGCGCACAAAAGGAAACACACAAGAGAAGGAATCAGGACAAGCGCTGGTCTAACAACTGAAAGTTTTATTTGAAAGAAAGCATAAATATACATGTGTACACAGAAAATCAAGTGCTACGCAAGATTACTTCCGATCAATGAAACCAATCTCCTGTTCAGATAAAGAAACAGATGGCTGGCTAACGCAAATGCCAACACTCTTCGCCATGTGGTAAGCCTCAGCAATCTCACAAGATTGCTGAGGCTTACCACATGTGGCAAGATTCATAGACGCGTTAAGGGAATTACGAGGGCGGTTGATAACACTTGTTCAATCAAGCACGTTAAGAAGTATACCGCATGTTCGACCGGGGTAGTCTATAAAATTCCTTGCTCGTGCGGGAGTGTCTGCATAGGACAGACCGGTAGATGTATTAATATTAGGCTACGGGAGCATGAAAATTCTTTAAAGGGTGGGGTTTCTGTCTCACCTCGCCAGCCATTGCCGCGATTGCGGTTGTATTCCTTCTTTTGAGCAAACCGCAATCATCGACCGCCATCATAATCAAAGGACACGTGAGATTGCTGAGGCTTACCACATGGCGAAGAGTGTTGGCATTTGCGTTAGCCAGCCATCTGTTTCTTTATCTGAACAGGAGATTGGTTTCATTGATCGGAAGTAATCTTGCGTAGCACTTGATTTTCTGTGTACACATGTATATTTATGCTTTCTTTCAAATAAAACTTTCAGTTGTTAGACCAGCGCTTGTCCTGATTCCTTCTCTTGTGTGTTTCCTTTTGTGCGCTGCCCACTATGGATAAGTTCCAACTCGCCCGCCTTTCGGTGCTACAACAGTTTATTGCTAGTTCTTCGGGCTCTCTTTTGTGTCAATACGTCAATTTCATGGACGCATCTGCCATTTCTTCAGTCATCGCCGTTTGCATCTGCCGTGCACGGACTGCTTCGTGGTATGCCAGGATCTCACAGTGTCCCCCGGATCTTCAGGGGCTGTGCGGTTGGCTACAGCCGTCCCCCAGTCATGTTAGGAGAGTGTGCCGACTTCTGCGCTCGGAGTGGTGGCGGCAGGCGCGGTTCTTCAGAAGCTGTTTGCGGGTATGCTGTGGTGCTGAAGGCGACGACCGTCGGAAGTGGCGACTCTACGCTGATTGGTGCTCGGCCACGGACGCGGCGACTGAGTACCTTTGGAGGGCTGTGCTGGTGACGCTACCACCACGACCGAAGGCGAAAAAAGGTACAGGTCGGGTTGTGCTTCTTGGAGGTGCCCACATTGAAGAATATGACCAGGAATTTCTGGGGCTTGGTCCCAAATTTGCCTTTGAACCAAAGCTCACCGCCACGGAAAAATTGGCAATGACTCATTCCGTTGCTAACCAGGTTTCTGAGCCTAACCGATCCTTTTGTTTGAAACAGTGTATTGATGTGGTTTCCAAGTGCAGTACGAGATTCAGTCGAGATGGCCAGTCGCGACGCTTAGTAAACTCTTTTGCCGCAAGTGATTTGCGGCTTTTGGTGTCAGATAAGGAAGGATCCTTCGTCGTGATGCCCGCGGGCATGTTTCAGGATAAGGCTGTTCAAGCAATGCAAAAAAACTTCAAACCAGTCACTTGTAAGCCGGCTTCTGTTAAGAAGAAGGCATTGGCATTATTGTCAGACCTAAAGCTTGAACGACTGAGGTCCTTGGCGAAGAATTCAAAAAGCCTGGAGTTGCAGGTGTTCTTCTCCGCCAAGACGCATAAACCCGATGTACCCTTTCGGGCAATTGTGTCGGAGCGTGGCTCGTGGCAACACGTTGTCTCGGGCTACTTGCAAACCCACCTCAGCTCGTTGAATTTAGTGGATCCATTCTTGGTTAGGAATTCACTACAGGTTGTTGATTTCTTGGGTAATCAGAACCTTTGGGAAAAAAAGTCTGCCTTCAGTGTCGATGTTCAGGACCTGTTCTACTCACTGCCGCATAATTTTCTGTTACTATGTGTTAAGGAAACTATCACTGAACTAAATGAAGAAACGCGGTTTGTTGACAAATGTGGTATTTCTGTTCAAAGTTTCCTTGAACTTCTTCGTTTTTATCTTGATTCTACTTTTGTTTCTTGGCAAGGGGATTTGTTTGTCCAGGCCTCAGGTGTATGCATAGGTTCCAGAGTTGCCCCGGTCCTAAGTGACATATTGTTGAGTAGAATTGATCGCGATCTAGAAAGAGATTTTGAGGGTTGGGGGACTCGTATATTTAGGTATGTGGATGATTACTTGGTTTTTTTGGATAGTGTTAGTAGCTTACATGATAAGGTGAACATTCTCAAGGCATTTAGGGAAAGGGGGCAGGGTCTTCAGTTTACGTGTGAAGTTCCCAATGAAAAGAATGAGCTTCAGTTCCTTGACCTAACATTGCGATTCCAGGATGCGCATGTCTGTTGGTTATACGCTCCCAGGTCGGCTAAACCCCTCCTAAACTTTAAATCTGCTCATTCTAAACTGGTAAAAAATGGTATAGTCACTTCATGCCTTCACGCAGCTGTCGCAAAATCTTGTTTCCATGCCACAGAGGAAAGCTTTCGTAATCAGTGTGATCGGCTTAAGACAGCGGGTTTTCCCACCGCCTTTCTCGTTTCTGCTTCCGAGCGTTTGCTAAAGAAAGTAAATAGTAACGCGCAGCCCACCAACCAACCAGCAACCTCTCAACGCGAGCAAAAGCGTTTTGCAGTGATTCCCTATGTACATTCCATTTCACATAGATTAAAGAAAGTTGGGGGGCAGTATGGGGTTGACGTTGTTTTTTCAAGTGGGAATAAATTGGGTAGCTTATGTGGCAAGATTCATAGACGCGTTAAGGGAATTACGAGGGCGGTTGATAACACTTGTTCAATCAAGCACGTTAAGAAGTATACCGCATGTTCGACCGGGGTAGTCTATAAAATTCCTTGCTCGTGCGGGAGTGTCTGCATAGGACAGACCGGTAGATGTATTAATATTAGGCTACGGGAGCATGAAAATTCTTTAAAGGGTGGGGTTCTGTCTCACCTCGCCAGCCATTGCCGCGATTGCGGTTGTATTCCTTCTTTTGAGCAAACCGCAATCATCGACCGCCATCATAATCAAAGGACACGTGAGATTGCTGAGGCTTACCACATGGCGAAGAGTGTTGGCATTTGCGTTAGCCAGCCATCTGTTTCTTTATCTGAACAGGAGATTGGTTTCATTGATCGGAAGTAATCTTGCGTAGCACTTGATTTTCTGTGTACACATGTATATTTATGCTTTCTTTCAAATAAAACTTTCAGTTGTTAGACCAGCGCTTGTCCTGATTCCTTCTCTTGTGTGTTTCCTTTTGTGCGCTGCCCACTATGAACATCACAGTGCCTATACCCCTGATTACAAACATGGAACACTTTCGCAGGCAATAGGGTCAAGTTGCCAACTCACGCGCAATCATGTGCAGTGGTTCGGCCATGATCTTGTGGCTCACGTAACGGACGACGGTGACAATTGAGTGACCGAAACTTTCAGGGGCTCTGCAGTCGACGCCGAACGAGACGTGCCCGACCACGAGCATGGAAAGCTGCTTGTATGTGTTCACCATGTTCACCTCGCAACCTGAACAGGCCGGATCCTTCATAGATGCAAGAAGGCCGTCGATGTATTCGTCAACGAGAGGCATCATCTGCGGAATCATGAATGACAGGGGTCAAAAGAGACACCCCAGCTTATGACACGCGTGAATGTCGCTGTACGTGTAAAAAAAAAAAACAGAGAACCAAACTCCCGAAAGCTCACGTGAAAGTGAGTCGGATGGGTCACTTCTCCCTGACAACAAGTTCTATTTCGCACATTCGATTTCTCTTGTTTTTTATTGAAAATACGGTGCTAATGTTTACACTGGAGCTCACTTATCAGTAAGCCTATGGACACTTAATAAAGAGAGACATAAAAAGAAAAAAAGAAAAGACAGGTAAGTCAATCTGAATTATAACGCCTGATTTCCTACTCTGCAGTAGAGCGAGGGTAAAGGGGAATGAAATGCGCAAGGACGTGCAGAACTCCTTAATCCGCTCTTTGGAAGTTCTAAAGAGCGGTTTATTTATCCAAGGATTTTCTGCGAGCCGTGAAGTGCTACGCCGGAGGTTCATGGTCCCCCAATGACGAGGGTCAACCGCCGACACTGGTCAAATAAATAGTGCTGCTTACGCGACGACAGGCCGAACCTTGCGTTTTCTTTGAATCGTAAGATGGTGCCACGACGTAATACTTGACCCTTCTCTTTAGCCGGGGCTCCCGCTGTTGTTGAGCTCTATATATAGTGCCTATACTTAAGAATACATAGAGTTTCGTACAATAATACCTAGAGCATAGTTTAGCACAGCGATTGTGTACCCTCATGGCAATTAGGAGAAGTACAGGCTTCGGATTGAATTCCGTTCAGCTAGCAAACTATCTACAGATTCTTTTCTGCATTTTCAGTTTCCTTCTTTCGCAGTGTGGCTAGTCTGGTGCGGTGCAAAACACTGAAGCAGAGTTTGTTGTTCCAAAAGGCTGAACCACATCTACGTTTGAGATTTGATGCGGCTTCAGAGCTTCACGAGTCATATTTGACAGTTCAAGCGAAGCGTCGTCCTCTCACCGCTGCGCACAGCTGTAGCGTCCCGTGCCAGTGCAGAATATTACATCGAGTACGTGTTTTTTTTTTTTTGTAAGCGCGTCTTGCCCAAACTCGTTTAAATCGACTGCATAACAACAACGAAGCTATGTAGACGCACCGTCACGCTCCTCTGACTCGACTTCACAATAAAACGAGAGGTGCGTTGGTGGCACATCACTTGGACAGACGCGCCTACGAGGAAAAACAACAATGTTTGTTTTCAAATGTTGTAAAAGTCATTCATGATATCTTGATGTCAAATCTAGAACGCAGTGACAGCAATGCATACCCTGGTGGTAAATTTGTCCAGGTTTCACTTCTCCCACATAGCCACAAAATCTTTTTGCAGTGAAACTTGCGTGCAAAAGAATGAAGCAAGTTTAATTTAAATATAACTTCTTATCGCTTTGTTTTACACTCGGCAAACAAGCGTCGTGAATCGCAATAATGCAATACATCCGAAGCAGATTCGAAAGCCTGTACTTCCCACAATTGACCATGGGCGTACAAGCACCGCTGAAGGAGCCCTGCGTAGACACCTGTAGCGGTCAGATTCCACTCCAGGTGTTATTGTAAGAAACTCTATGTCAGGATATGAAAACACGTAACAGTCGAGAATCATGCCTTTGTCTGTCAACCTTTCTCCTCACTAAAACGAAAACCGAATTTCGGCGGAGTCCACCTGACCATGACTGTCTATGTTAGCGCGATATTAATTCAACTAATTTAGGGTCATCCGTATTGCTGAGCACACTTTCTTTCTTTTTTTACAATCTGTGCAAGTCGTTCTGATTTCTGCAGCTTCGGATCCGTCACTATCTAGCTCCAGCAGCTGATGAAACTCTGTCACCTGTCATGTGCTATATTTGCAAGAAAACTTGGTTACCATCTTGTATATAGTTGTGGCTCACATAATAGCGAGAACTATTGGTACAGCTGTTATATGTTGTGCGAGTTTTCGGGCATTGAGAATATACAAATTAAGCCAAGAATGCTTAGAGGGAGGCTAACCAGGTGTTTCATAACTGGTTTCAGAACATCTGATTCAAAAAAACTAATATAAGTATGCGCTCATTTCTCCTGTGGAATACCTTATTTTTATTGTGATCTTTTTTATGGGTAGTTTGCTGCCGCACAACAAAATAGCGAAGCTCTGGCGCAGTGCAGAGAGCAAAACTGTATGATTCATCAAAACTCTAAACGCTGTAGTAGTCTGCAGAAAATCTTGTTTCATTTCATTTTTATTACTTAAAGACCCCATGGGTATTACATAAGGGGTTGATGCATACATGAAAAACAAAAGGCAACGTTTCAATACACTGTAAAGTGATCTGTTAAAGTGGTCGAAATTGCTGAAGGACAGGTAATAGCTGTGATGTCATTGAAAAAGCCGTTCCAGTCGGTTCGCTGCACACAAAAAAAAATGAAGACCAAAAAGTGACGGTGCTGGGCACGTATGGGCTGAGCAACTTGTTGCGGGTGACCGGTGCGACTGGAGATGCTGTGTCGGGGGGAGAATGTACTGGTGGCTTACCGAGGGAGCTAGAAAAAAACTTGTAAAAAAGACAAATGCTAGCAGTATGGTGACGAGATGCGAGTAATGATAAACTGGATTCTTTTTTCAGTGCCGATATGCTAATGTCATATGAGTACTGAGAGTGAATAAACCTGTTCTTGTATTTAGGACATCTGTGAGCTATGACTACTGATAGTTCTAGCACATAAAGCTAACTTGATTGCGTTATGTGATTGTACACACCAACTTCAACTTTGCTGGACTGAATGCGCCAGCCAGGGCTTTTCGTGTGCTCCTCCACTTGGAACCGTCGACGTGTATGATGGACTCGCACATAAGCGGATGCAGTTTTTCTATCATCATTGTTCCCTGTGAATAAAAATATAAGAATATATTTATCAAACGTCAATTTATACAATAACAAAATGTAGGCACTAATTTATGTATATATAAGTACACTCGGAAAAGTACAGATCCTGGAAGCTCGTGGCATAGGCTGTGCCTCGAGGAGTAGGCCAAAAACTTTGCAATTTGTTTTTAAAAGCCTTAATGTATGAGATACTGACTCCTAGTTAAAGAGTAAGGAAAATAAAACTCAAAAATATTTGGAGCTAATATGGTGATCAAAAGAGACAGGATCCATAAAATAAATCATGAAACAAAAAATATTGAAACGGAATTACATAATTTGGCATATAGCAATGTAAAGAGTAAAATGTGGATTTATAGTTCACCGTGGTGGTTTAATTACTGTCGGCCCGTGTGCTCTAATTCGTGTGCACGCTAAAAAAACCACAGGGGGTCAAAATTTCTGGAGCCTTCCACTGAAGCCTCTCTCATAATCATATGGCGGTTTTAGGACGTTAAACCCCAACAATTAAATTATATAAAGCTGGCTGGCCTCGTACGACCAAGTCGGCGCCTTGATCAGCTCGGACCCCTGAAGAAAAGCTGTGCCGCGTCTACTTCCACCTAAAAGACTGCGCGAAGACGTGGTTCGAGAACTGGGTGCTCACGCTAAATATCTTTCAGACGACTTTCCTGAGCACGTTCACGACTGTTGTCCACAAGATCTGAAACGTGTCAATACTATCTTGGACACGCGTGCGCAACTACCCAACGAAAACTTGACCATTTTGTAGAAAAGTTAACCCGGCTGTTCCATCACGCTGAGCCCGCCATGACCGAGGAGCAGAAACTCCTTTATCTGTTTGCGGGACTTGTCCGCAACCCGCCCAACACGGCATGTAAATTGGTTACCGATGCCAAGACTATCGAAAAGCCGTTTAAAATGCGCACGACGCAGTACAACCACCGCTGATCATTAAATTACACCGAAGCCCATGCCCCCCGCACCGACGACTGTTCAGCTCGGGAGCCGAGAAACGAGGCGGACTACTGGCAAGCGGAAACCAAAAGAACTTCATTCCCTTTCCCCAAATCCCATATATACACTCAGTGGACAACATTGCCTCCTTGTGGCCACAAGCTACAAGGAACACTGGCAGCATCCTCTACAGCGACCTGCAAGAGACCATCAGAGTGATCGTGCGGGAGGAGCTGAGCAAGCTATTGCCGTCGCTGAAGCCTCAAGTTAATTCGATCACCGACATTGTCCGTGAGGAGATACGACAATTGCTCAGAACCCCTGACACACCAAAATCAGGAAGCGGAAGCTATGAGCTACGCCGCTGCAGTCTACTGCAACGCTCCTCCAGAGCCGCGTCAGGACGCAGGCCCCACCGCAGTTTCGCCGCCAGACTCCACCCACACCACCGCCGAAGCCATACCGCCCACCTGCCAGGCCAGCGTTGGAAACACTGACTTCTGATGGAGCCCCTAGCCACCGCCTATTATGCTACCACTGCGGTGAAGCCGGGCACACGTACCGCCGCTGCTAGTACCAGCCACAATGGGGCATCGTGGTTTCGGCATTGACGCACCACTGTCCTCAGCGGGGGTGAAAGACCACTGCGCAATCACCGACTACCTCGCAGCAACACAGTAGACGCCGCGAGGATCTCTCCGTTCACCATCATCCGGTCGCTACATGTCACCTCACCGCCGGTCCATTTGCTGGTCCTACTGGGGACCGGTCTCTTAGCCCGTATTCGGTAAACTAAAGGCAGCAACCGATGGAGGCGTGGTTGCTGTACGACGAACTACCGAAGATTCTCCTCCGTCGATAGATACACCACGACAAAAACTCAAGAAGCCGCCGTAACCTGAACATAGCCCTGATGTCGAAACTTTAAGTACCGAAGACGACCTGACGATGCAACGTAGAAAGAATGTAGCGAGCCGACGTAGCCGTGATCGAACGCCATTATTCAAACGCAACGCAGAACCATGAACAAGTGACCTCGACATTCTAATCGATGGCCACAACTTCACCGCTCTCGTCGACACTATAAAACGACTCTTTCACCAACACTGGGACGTTCACCGCCAAGCTGAAAAAAATAAGACGCTTGAAATGCACCCGAGGTCCCCACAGGTGAAGGCCACCTGATAAAGTCAGTTGTAGTTGGCACATCAATAGTCACTATCAATAACCAAACATATCCTGCGAGCTTTGTAGTTCTACAACAATGCTCCTGGAACGCGATACTTAAGATGAGCTTCGTAAGTCACCATTGCGCCATCATTGAACGAAAGTCTGAGTCAATAACTCTATCCAGAGAAAAAACACTGCCGCCGCACACGCCATCAGGAAGGCACACCTTGAATGTGCTGGAATACCAAGTCACCATTCCTCCTCGCCCTCGGGTCAGCATTACCATCGGAACTCAAGAATCAACAGACATGGAAGGCGGAAGTCGTTGAAGGCGACCAGAACCTGTTGACCAACCGCGAAATTGGCGTCGCCAGAGGAAAGGCTGAGCTGCGAGGAGAGAACGCAATAGTGGTGCTAATGAACTTCATCAACGAGTACAAGCACGTGAGCTAAGGCAGAATGGTTGCTTACAATAAAGAAATACTTCAAGCCAGCAACGCTTTCATCCTCACCAATTTTGCCGAATCTACACCGACGTCTCAAGCCCTTCAATTAGCTTTCGACGTTAATCTGATACTTCTAACGCATAAAAAAGAACAGCTTAGAAACCTGCTCCTCAAATACAAGAACTGCTTTTCGTCGTCGTCAAGAATTAGACAGACCCCTGTCACAAATCATCGCATCCTCCTAACAGAATATATATATATATATATATATATATATATATATATATATATATATATATATATATATATATATATATATATATATATATATATATGTGCGTGTGTGTGTGTGTGTGTGTGTGTGTGTGAAAACTGTTTCATTCATGCTATATGCCATTGCACAAGATGATCCTTTTGTGTCAGCAGCCCCCTTTTGTAAACGGTCGTCATCTCGGTAAAAGAGGCTGAACAGTTGCGGCAGGCACCAACAGCCCGTCAGCGCTTCTTATGTGCAATCATTATTGCATTACAATACAAGAGATCTTCTGAAGTGCTACACTGGTCAGCGATAAATAAATGAGGTGCCGCGGCCTTGATTTTCGCATTCAGTTTCATGCATATCTGCGTTTTCTATACTCATTATCGCATATGACAACGCTATTACAGGAGGAAAACATGTTAAATACTCACTCCTCGCCCCGTGAAATTCGAGAAGCTTCGTACGCACACCTCCTCAATCAGATCAAGGTCCTGAGTCACGATGAAGGGCACGTCCCCGTCGTAAAAACTGCGATTAGGTACGCAGTTCTTACAATACTGAACGGCACAAATGATGTACTGGTGTAAAAGAAGAGTCAATCAAGCTTAGGAATGTAAGGCGAGCACTACACAGAATCGAAGGATGGGCATTTAATACCAACTTACAGCTGATTGACAACTCACACAACTTACAATTCATCGACTAAGCAAGTCGAGGTAACTGAATGGTTGTCTCATAAGAGGACGCGCTTTAGCATGTTCTCTTCGTAGCATGTGCTGAAGGGGAACGGGGTGTCAATACTAGAGCGATATAGTTTTGCTTTTTTTGGTACAAACTGAAAAAAAATACATGTTTGCTTGCGTTTCACCTTCGAGCGCCTCGAGTGTCATTTGCCTCTTATTCGTGAAAGGAGCCCTGCAACTCTTTTGTAACCTTGTCATAAAACACACTCGATCGGTAGTCAAGGCTCCTGAAATAATATGAGCCGGACATTACAGCGCAGCACGCAGCCTGCGATTCACAATTAATTCTCGAAGGCAGCCGGAATTTATTCCCTCTTGTGTCGACGAATGATGCCGTAAACTCAAATGACACCACCGTGAACACGAAGTCATTGGCAATTGGATGGTTTGAGTATCGTGAGCTGCATAGTTGTCTATACCATCGCGAGATGCCACCCGCTATGTGAATCTGAACGCGCGCTTGCGCTCACACTGAGAGAGTAAGGAGTGTGTTCGAAGAAAAAAAAAGTGCTCAAATGTCATGACGTGCACTGAAAAGCAGGCGTAGCTTCTTGCCCCGCTTATCAACCCCCCCTCCCCCTCCAGAGTAGCTTTTGATTCGCTAACGGTTGCAAACGGAGCGAGAAAACGTTGACCGGGACTGGTCATTTCATGAAGCTCTTCTCGCAGTTGACTAAAAACTACAAAAGGTTTTGCGGCCGTTTATTTGTTTGGCAATAAAGTTCATTAATGAATCCATTTCATCGTTACTTGGAAAAGTAATGCGGGGCTCCTCTTAATTAAAGTGGCCTGCATAGGCCCGAAATGTTTTATTCACTCAAAATGTATTTTCCATGGTGGTCAACTGGTTATGGTGCCGGACTGCTGACCCGCAGGTTACGGGACGTAACCCGGCTGCTGTGACCGCACTTTCGATGTTCGCCAAAATACTTGAGGATCATGAGCTTAGATTTAGGTTCACGTTAAAGGGCACTAAAGGCAACTATTAAGTCGACGTTGGTTGTTGAAGTAGCGGTCCAGAAACCTCGTGGTGTTATTTTTGTTCCAAAAGAAGTGCTTATTCTCAAACAAAATCACGTTTTAGGGGTCCACATCGGGTTAGCGCACTTCAAGTTACCCGCTGAACCATCTCTCGTCACTGCCGCTGAGCACAACGTTGCCCGGATTTATAGCACGGCCGGCGACACTAGGAGCAGCAGAGCAAAAGCAGCAAAAGCAGCGGGAGCCGCGGCAGAAACAACGGCTGCCATTGGCTCCGAGATGGCAGACGTGTTTGTTTCAACTGGGTGCCGCTAGATGACACGACCTGTCCAGTTTAACCATGCGAAAATTGGATTTTCGAATCACTCGCGCAATTTCCCCTTCACGCCATTCACTCGCGCCATTCACTCGCGGAATCACTTGCGCCATTCCCCATAATAACGTCCGGTGGTTGTTTTTTTTTTCTTTTTTGTTATTCAAGCAGAAACATACAAGCACTATTTTATTGCGTCTCTTGGTGCACGAAATGTTCCTTTAGTGCAGCCACTTCTAATACTAGTGACTGATTTTAGGCGGACCATCTGGCACCATTAGGATCATTTTGAGAATGTCCTGCTGTGGCGCATGTGTCTTGTGCATTTACCTTAATTTATCAATAAGTAGGGTGCTACTGCTGATAATATGGTCTTTTTAGAGGTGGTCGTACGCTTTAGAGGTGGTCGTACGTAAGTAAGCTTTCACTTTCACGTAAATTGTTCTTTGACTTTAGTGTCCTTTTAAGAAAACCAGGTTGTCAAGTTTTCCGGGGCCCTTCACTACGGCGTTTGTATAATTAAATGGTGGTTTGGGGACGTTCTAATCTAACAATTACGTATACAATCGCTCAAACTATCCTGTAAAAACACTTTACAATTAATAATTCTGCGTTTACTTTTCTACTTTCGTGCTTGCGGAGATAAACGGATACTACCAGGCCACCATGCTTGAGCAGCGGGCGAAGATTAACACTTCATGCACATTTACTTACTCAACTTCTAAGCGCCCTTCAAATCACTGACTGTGGCTTACCCAAAGGTGTCGCCGTATTTTTTTATCCATTTGCCAATAATCCTGTATACGTCCTGTGAAAGAATGCAATGAAAACATAAATTAATATTCTCAACTGAATCATCTCACAAAAGCCTGAACATGCGAGTATACTCAGGCCGAAAATCAAGAACTCGACGAAGTGTACTAAGTAGTAGGGTAATGATTCCACATTTTTATTAAATGTGTACGGTAGCGAACTTTACAACCGAATCTTATACCAGCACAAATTGTATACACTTCGAATAGCTTCCGAATAGTACGAAAGCCATTTTCAATTTATTCAAATAATGGCGTATTAACCTTTCTTTTAAACAGCCCAAGATATTCACATTTTTTTCGAAAGAAATCTTCTCAAGCTGTAACAAAATAACATTATTACGATTAATTTTAACGAAATGAAATACCACAATTATTCGGCCGCATACGTCATTAACTATACCATTCGAAATGTTTTGTAACTGCACTCTGCAATACAACAGAGACTACAGCATTGCAAATGTTGCCTCGCTAGCTGCTTTGAAATAAAAAAAACTGATGCTATAATACAAAGCAAGCTTTATGAATTAGATTGTCTTGAATGCTATAGTAGAACACTGGTGTGATGCGATCTCATGTCACGTCATGTGGTGGATTGTCGCGTTGGTGACACTGGAGTTTTAAGCAAAAACGCCTTTATACTGTGGTCAACTTTGCGTCGAAAGTCCCTTAAGTCAGCAAGTTTAACATGAAAGCTCTGGAGCGCGACCTGAACTACAGTGACTGATACCAGCGGCGAAGCGCTGGGCGCTGTTGCCGAGATAGTACCTCAGTATGCTTGGATAGTCCGTCGGCATGCAAGGGCAACATCTCGACAACAGAACTCACGCAGCTCTAGTGTCAATCAAACTGTTTCAGGGCACGCTGTGGAGCGTCCGTGGTAAGCTTACGAACGACTGCCCATGAGCTCCATGCATGCGGGTAATTCAGCGATGAAAATAAGAAAAACTACCCTTCGCTGCTCCAATATGTCGTTCATTCGAGGGTTTTTTGTCGTGGCTTATTATTCGAAAAATATTCGTTTTTTTTTAATATGCAGTATTAGATTCGTCATTCAAAATTTTCGAATATTCGCCCAAGCCCATTTTTTATCATCGTGCCATTCTGATTTGTACTCGCTTTGAGCATTTGATATGGCTATAATGCTGACGGCTCGCTAATGGGACTCGGCTTCTAAACACCTCAGTCTCTAGGATAAGCAATTTTGTATGAGTACTCACACATACCTTACCGAAATAAGACTATAGAAAACACGTAAATTTGTCCTGCTGGCAGATAAGCTCAACTTAAAGCACATATAAATTGCAAGTCTGCGGTTAATTGCACCGCGTGGCTGAACTATTCAGGGCTCGTTTATAACTGTAAGCCTTGAAAAAAGTAAATATGCACACAAAATGTATAAAATTACTTCATGCTTTGAGTTATCATCACGGTCGCTCACCAAGCTAGTGCGCTTCACATATTTTGCGCACCTACTGCTGGATAAAATCGCATACAAAAACAAGTACGAGCAACAACACATTGTTGTATATGCCTACACTGTTTCAAACTTCGATTGCTTGGAAGCATAAAACGATAGTTAGTATTTAAATTTCGCTCGAGGATTTTTCTAAGAGCCTAATAATTCATCACTACACCCTGAGTGATGCTTTTCTAGAATTTCAATAGCAATAATTTAAAAAGTTTTATAAGCTAAAACACTATATGATGAAGAGGCATTTCATATAGCAGAAGTTTCTGGAGACTCAACATCACGTCATCTAGCAAGCCGCAGTCACAAACTTTAGTCCCGCAAGGGCCGGGAAAATGAATAGGGGGAACCTAACTACGCCCTATGAAAGAATTCCTTCTCCGTATGCCCTACATGAATCATTATTATAAGTCAGCCTTCGAAAAACATACCGGTATTGATTTCTACTATGACTAAAATCCAGACGCCGATTCTTAAATATAACGTTTTCGTTCCATGGAGATGTTTTTACTTCATTGAATTGAAATTCTTGCCCCGTCATTTATTTCACTCATAATACCACGTTTATACATTTATTTATCAAATACTTCAGACACTTAGTTCAAGCAGGGAGGGCAAATATGATGGTACAACAGTGGACACGATCAAAACAAAAAGAATAAAGGAAACAAAAACACTACTACAAAAATACAGTCAATACGTTCGGCGAAACGCTGTACAAACAAATAATATTATTCAGCATTTTGGTGTAAGTTCGATTACACAATTCCATTCAGTTATTATACGAGGGAAAAGAGACTTCTTCAATGTGTTCGTTCTCGCTAAGTAGGGTGTTAATGCATCTTGTCTACGGTGACAAGTGGTTTGGGTTATTAGGGGCGACATATACAGAAGTGAGCACAGTAGTGAATTGTTCGTGTAAACTAGTTTGACAAAATTCCAATCTGTGCTTCTGTCTTCTCATATCGAGTGATTCAATGCGGTTAGCATTCATAAGTGCTATGGGTGAATCCTGTCTTGCGAATTTGTTAAATATAAATCTAACTACCTTTCGCTGCACTCTCTCGAGGTTATTGATATTATTTTTCGTATACGAATCCTAAACGATACATGTATATTCTAGTTTGGTTCTGATTAAGGCGGTATAGGTGTTATAGCAGTTGTTATAGGTGTTATAGCATAGGGTGCTTCACGTGAAAAAATGTGCTTGAGACCAGTGCCATCTCTGTAGCTTAGCCAAAACAAAGCGCTATTAATTTCAAAAGGCGAGAAAATAATGCGATTGCTGTTTAGAAAAGTCAATGACGTTTATTCCGTGTGAACGTCCGCGCGCTGCCCGTTTCGGACCGCTGCTGTGGAGGTAAAGGTGGTAAAAAACATTTATTTCAGAAAACGTCTACTAGAGAGTGCCGACGTGGCCCATCGGCGTGCTAGAGTGGCAAGACCCTATTCCGGGACGCCAGTGGAGCTGGAAGCTGCCCGCGCGCGCTCCACCAAGGAGCGTTGTGCAGCCAAGGTAGAGAAGCCGAGCAGGTGCTCCTCCCAAGCCTCTCTAGTTGGGATAGGAAAAGGGGATGAGAAAGGGACGGGATTAACTGGGCACGATGCTACGACGTGATATGTGTCGGCGAGGACATGACAGGTCGAGCAGGTGCCATTGATTTCCGGCAAAAAGTGCCTGGCGACCGCCGGACTGATAAAGGTGTTCGTCTGCAGGGGGCGTAGCAGTCGTTCGTCCGCTTTCTCCAAACCGCGTGCGGGGTCCAGGTAGAGGCGGCGCGAAGCCCGGTAATAAGCCAAAATTTCGCGAAAGCGCGTCAGGTTGGTATTGCCAGATTCCGTCTCGGGACATGGAGGGGCAACGGCCCGGACAGGAGAAGCGCGGGCAGCGGCATTTGCCGCCTCGTTGCCGGGCAGGCCCGAGTGGCCTGGGGTCCAGACTATACGAATGGGATGAGGGTTACAGCGCCAAGAGGCTGCCTGTAGTAGGCTAGCCGCCAGCGGGGCAATGGAACCCTGAAGGTACTGAGAACAGGCCGAGCGCGAGTCCGTCAGGATGGTGCGTGAAGCAGGGTGAGAGGCGGCCAAAGCTATGGCAACCTCTTCAGCGTGCGTTACTGTGTCTGCTCGAAAGGAGAGGCCATTTACGTGTTTGCCCTCTGTAATCACGGCAGCCGTGAAGTGACCCGAGGGGGAGGGACCCGAGACGTCCACGTAGAAAACACCAGGACGATCGGAGTGTCGCGTATGAAGGGCCGCGGCGCGTGCTAGTCTACGGCCAGGATGGAGGTCGGGGTTCATATTACGGGGTAGAGGTTCCACCCATAGCTTTTGACGCCAGAGCTCTGGTACCGGCTCCAGAGGGTCTTGGTCAGATATCGCGTTAAGGCCAAGTCTGTGTAGAAGACGGCGCCCTGAAGGCGTCTGCGACAGTCGATTGATTTGGTTAACGCGATGAGCTTCGCGCATCTCTGCAAAGGTGTTGTGTACCCCCAGAGCCGTGAATCGGCTGTTAGAAGTTGCAATAGGTAGGTCCAGAGCGCGTTTGTATACTGAACGAAGAAGGACGTCCAGCTGGTGCTCGTGTCGACGACGCAGGCGAAAGTAAAGCAAGGCGTAGAGGACGCGACTGGTCACAAACGCGTGGGCCAATCGGAGGGACTGAGACCCGCGGAGGCCGCCGCGCTTGGTAGACACTCGCCGTATCATGCGGCTCACCTGTTCGCTGGTGCGTCTGAGGCCTGATATTGTGCCCTTTGGATCCAAAGACGATGTGAGGTGAAGGCCAAGAACCCGAATATTTTGCACTGACGGGACGGGCCCGGACGGAAGAAAAATTTGAGGCGGCGGTAGCGGAGAGACTGAAAGAAGAGCCGATTTAGCTGGAGAGCACTCCAGGCCGCATGAACCTGCGTAGGTGTCCACCAGAAGGGCAGCCTTTCGCAGGCGTTCTTCGATTTGCGCTAAGGAGCCGGTGTTGGTCCAGATTGTGATATCGTCCGCATATAGTGCGTGTTGTATTCCCTCGACCTCGCTTAGAAGAGAGGGGAGATTCATCATCGCCAGGTTAAAAAGCAGAGGAGACAGGACTGCCCCTTGAGGTGTACCCCGCGTGCCTAATAAGTATGGGCCGTGTTCGGTAGAATTAAGGCGAATGAAGGCGGTGCGATGTGATAGAAAGGCGCGAATGTAGTTGAAAGTCTTCTGCCCGCAGTTTGTGGTAGACAGGTTAGTGAGTATAGTGCTGTGTTTGACGTTGTCGAACGCCCCGCGGAGATCGAGAGCGAGCACGGCTTTATCATTATGGCGCATAGTAGTCGGCTCTATGATATCGTGTTGAAGCTGGAGCAGGACGTCCTGCGCCGACAGATGTGGGCGAAAGCCAAACATCGTGTCGGCAAAGGTCCTCCTGGCCTCCAAGTAGGCGGAAAGGCGTTCGCGAACCATGGTTTCCATGAGTTTGCGTGCGCAAGACGTAAGTGAGATGGGTCTCAGTGCCTCAATACTAATGGACTTTGCCGATTTGGGAATGAATGTCACGACCGATGTGGTCCATTCCGTTGGAAGCGGAGAACCGTCCCATATCGAATTTATAAGGTGGAGTAGCGAGAGGTGTGCTTGGTCGGGAAGATTTGCCAGGAGCGATACTGTGATTCCGTCGCGTCCAGGGGCCGTGCCCCGTCGCATTTTCGTGAGTGCAAATCGTAAATCAGAAAGTGTGTATGGGGCGTCGAGGTCGGTGTTCGGGGCGCCGGAATACGTATATGCTGGGCCTGAGGGATCAATTGTGCGGCAGATGTAGCGGTCACAAAGTTCTCGCGCGAGTTCATCCGTAGTGCCCTGAAATGCATGCAGAACACGGTGGAGCTGGCGTTGCGTTTCTCCCCTGGTGGTGTAGGGATCGAGAAGGCTTCTAAAGAGTCGCCACGCACTCTTAGAGCTCATCTGGTTTGCAGCCTTCGAACAGGTGTCTGCCCAGTTAGCATCGGAAAGTTGTGCGGAGTATTCGGCCGCCTCTGCAGTGAGCGCCTCAATGCGAGCGCGAAGTTTCCGATTAAGTTTGTTGCGTTTCCAGCGCCTTATGAGCCCGCGGCGAGCGTGCCAAAGATGTAGGAGGTGTGGATTGATTGCAGGAGTCAAATTAGAGGTTGCAAGGGTGCGAGTGTTCGCTTGTTTCATATGAAGAGCGTATGATGCCCACGCTGCATATTCGGTCGAGGAGAGGCCGGCGGGGAATGGTTGCATTCTGAACCGAGTCCAATCGGTGAGACGGGCTTGGCCCCAGTGTTGGCGCATTTTCTGCCGCGGTGTGAACGAAATGCGGAGTAAAAAGTGATCGCTGCCTAGGGTTTCGCCTAAATTCTCCCATGTAGCATCGCGGATGTGACGGGTGAGGGAGAGGTCGGAGCATGTGTCTCGCGTGACCGAGTTGCCGGAACGTGTGGGTTGTGCCGGATCGGTAAGAAGCGTCAGGCTCAGCGAGGAAATGAGCTCCTTGAGCTCTCTGCCCCGGGCCCTCTCGTAGTGGTAACCCCAGTGAGGGCTGGGGGCATTAAAGTCCCCGACAATCACCAGTGGTTGTCGGGCCGCTAAGCGCAGCGCCCGGTGGAAGAGATGCGCAAACGAAGCCCTTGCAAGGCGAGGGGGACAGTACACGTTTAATATATGTATTGATGGTTGGCCCCTCCGCTGAGATAGCACTGATATCATGCAGTAGTCGTAAGGAAGATCCAGATCGAGGTCAATCTGTACCGCCGTGTAAGCTTTATGCACGAGGAGGCATGTGGTGGTGCCGCCTACATAGGAGCAGTATCCAGAAAGGGATGGAGCAGGGCCAGATTCTTGGAGCGCCAAGACGGCCGGCTGAGAGCCAAGTGAGCTGAGGAAAAGAGAAAGATGTGAACGCTTTCGCCTGTTCCCGAAGCCTCCAGGGTTCCACTGTATGATCTCGAATTTAGACGCAATGTTTGAACGGGACGTACGATTGGTAGCCATCGTGACTGTCCTAGGTTTTATATTTGGTCCTCCATGTCCCGCTCGGAATCCTCAGAGGCAGGGAGGGGCACGGAGGCCGGATTGTCCGACGGCGGGGTGGTGGTAGCCACCTTACGACGACGCCGTGGAGCTGTACCCTCACTGCTCACCGAGCAGGAGCGGGAACGCGATGCCTTGGGTTGAAACTGGGTGATTGCCCAGGCTTGAATAGCCTGGGTAACCTCTACTACTATGCGTTGGACCGAGAAGCTGGTGAGGAGGTGATTAATCGAAGCTTCGACGCGCGTGAGGCGTTCCTCTATGCGCGGGGTGCGCTCTTCGCTAGGGAAAGTTTGGTTAGCGGGCAAGATAACCTGAGGTGCCCCAGGAGCCTCAAGAGCTTCTGGAGTAGATGTGGCACCGGTTCCGAGTGCTGGAGTACACATGGCTGCTTGAACCGGCGGTTTAATGGGAGTGGGCTTAGCGCCAGGACTAAGCTTGGATGTAGCTGGCGTAGCCGCCTGGACAGAGGAAGCAATACCGGATGGCCTTGCAGTGCACTGTTGTTGGGGTTGAAGTCGCTTATTTAAGAGTTCGAGTTGTTTAGTTAAAAGAGAATTTTGCTTTTGAAGTGCCGCAACTTGCTGGCGAAGGGCCGCAAGTTCGGGAGAAGGAGGATCGACAGAAGGGGGTGAGAGAGGCTTAGAAGCAGCTTTCCCTGCCCAACTGCTCACCTGAGGTACCACCGCTGGTGCTTCGAGCGGTGGGAATGCCTGAGTGTCGGCGTGGAGTGGTGGAGCCGACTGATGCAGGTTGGTGCCGCTGTCTGGCTGTGACGAACATGAGGTGGTCCCTCGAGCAGATGTTGAGGGCTGCTTGCGTTTCCGATATTTTCGATATTTTGCCGTGCAGCCACTGGTCCCAGTCTCATGGGCGCCGTGGCAGAGGAGGCACTTGGGGTGGCAGTCGTGGGCATTGAGACCTGCAGGTGCGGGGGTTCCACATTTGGCACACTGCGTTGGAGCGGGGTGAGGACACTGAGGTGGTCGATGGCCGATGTTACCGCACTTGGTGCAAACCGGGACCGTTTTCTTGTAGGCGTGGATGTACGTCGCCACGCAGTGGTAAAAGAGGAAGCGGGGTAACTTCGTGCCCTCGAAAGTCACCACCGCCGCCGCGGAATCTCCGAGTTTGCGGACCGCAAGGATAGTACCTCGAGGCCAATACAGTTCAGACTTTATCTTTTCCGGGCTTTCAGCAGGGTTTACGTTGATGACGCCCCTGCATGTATCCCCTGGTGCCTTGGCGTGGCCTCGAACGGGCAGCTGCTGATCCCCCACTTGCAGCTGGAAGTCCCCGAGGAGTCGCTGTGCCATAGGCAAAACGGTGGTGCTACAGACCAAGATGTTCTGTTCCCAGATTGGCCACACTTGAATTTGCGTGGTAGTCCGGTCGCCGAGGTAGCTGCGGATGGCGTCGCCCGCGCGATCGGCCGGGACAAATGTGCGTAGCTCGCAGAGAACGCGAGGTTTCAGCACTACGATGTAGTCGTCGCGAGAGAGGCGAGGAGTTTGACGCGGACGCCACTTGCGTTGCTTCGCTGGCTGCGAGGACGGAGCAGAGGTAGGCACACCGCCGGAGGGATGGCGCGCCGGCGTTCCTTGCAAGGCTGGGGAATGGTGGCCCGCCGTGGCGTCTCGTTGTTGTTGAGACGCAGACTTCGATTTCGCTTGCTTGCGTTGCCACAGTTTCACCATGTCGTCGAGGTATTCATCTTCTGATGGCATAGTGTTTTCGGAGGATGAAATCTCCATGGACAGCATTTGGCTTGAGGTAGGATCATAGCCCATAACCACGTTAGCGGCCGCCATCGCCGGGCTGAGAGCCCTTAGCGAGGCGGCGTTGTAGCCGGGAGTGAAGGACGTCCCTCAAGTTGTCAAAACTGGACCCACCTGGACGAAGGTGTTGTCTAGGCGAAGCGGAGAACTTGGCGGTGACGATAAATCCAAGTTTCAGGGGTACCAAGGTGGATGTCCGCAGAAATAGCATAAAATCTACGGAGGCGATGTGGAGTGCGTCCGTCACCATCGAGCGCTCGCAGCGCCCCCTCCCTGTGGTGGATGTATATGGATGATTTAGACCACCCGCGTTTTTACCACCTTTCGACAAGACCACTTTTTGAAGCGTTGACCCCTGTAGTGGCAACCCCTAATAAAAACTTTCTATCTCTTTGCACCCACACCTCCACCATAACTTCTGACTTATAAGAGCGGCGACTGTTTCACTCATCCCGTAATCTCAACATTTACATACTTAGAAGGGCAATGAAGGAGCCTAGAGCTATTTAACGGCACTTTAGACATATTTAAAGGCGTCTTATTTATGTGGAGTAAAGGGCTCTTCATTCCTTCCACTCGGATCGCGCTCTCACCATAGAGTGGTATTCCGCCAAGTTTCCCCATATTAGGTTGGGCTTCGGTCCAGGAATGCCGATCCTCTTGAAGTACGAGAAGTGCCACCACCGCGACCTGGAAAGGAAAAAAAAAGCCTTTCCAATAAGTTGTCTGAAAACATTTTTTGTGTGTTATCATAGACAAGCAGATACAGAACTGCTTCAGAAAGAATTCACTCTTTATCAATCATTTATTCTATAATAATTTTTAGCTATTTTTACCGAACTTATGCCTAAGGTGGCCATATTTTACAGTGACTTATAACAAACTCATAAATTTGTAGCATTAGTTGCATTTATATTGTTAGATAACACTAAAGATTCCATATCATGGCATACTATATATTCATGTCGCCATAATGGTGACATCATAAGTAATGTATAGGCATCTTTCTTTCATTTTTCTTTTTTGGAAGGGGGCATTCAAGTTGTTTCCCACTGCACTAAAATCGTCTGGCAATCGTTATTAAGCCTCGAGGGATGCGGAAACTAAAAAGATGAATTATATAGGAAGAAGAAACCAGCGAAAAACGAAACGCGAGGACAGCGGAGAAGGACAACCACACAGGACAAGCGCTGGCCTGTGTGGTTGTCCTCCTTCGCTGTCTTCGTGTGGTTCTTCACTGGTTTTCTATTACTACGAATCAACTCGCCGAGGAAGCAACGTTAACAAAGTGTACGTTGCGCAGCGCTTTAATAAACTGGAAAGTTCATTCAGCACCACTTTAAGCTAAAATTAAGTATACAAGCTCACTTAACACTGTTGCAAATCAGTTCCGCGAAATCCCGCAAGATGTCTTAGGAAAGTAAATCGAAAACATACATTTACTGCACGCAGCCGACAAAAACGGCATGGGTTTCTCAGAAAGAGAGCTTCGTAGTGGCCAAAAATTTGTCCTGGTCCGGGATCGAACGCGGGACCACTCCCCTTCCGGGGTGGTTGCTCTATACTTGTTAAGCTAACCAGAATGTTGTACTATATTGCAGCACTATAAACTATGCTGAAGTGTAATGTTGTAATATTTCTACGTTCTTTATCACGCGGTCGACAATAGAAAACGAATTCATTTTATGGCAAGGCTCGATGGTGCTGCGGAATTTTACTTACTCAAAATATCCGCCCTTCAGAAGCCATCATTAAAAATAAACGTCAACCTGTTTTTTGTTCCCGTACAACCTCATTTCGCAGCAGCGGACAGCCAACTTATAAGCGTACAATTACCTCGAAAGACATGTTTCCTTTTTCTTTTTATGGATACCTTCTTTCGTGTTATAATTAAAAGAATGCAACCACGCAAGGCGCAATCGTTCTGCGTAGCCTGTTATTGCAAATAGAGGCTCGTAAACTCACTTAACTTAGGAGTGTGCGTAATAAAGACTTCCTCTTATGCAACACTTGATAACTCTCATAGTATGAGTAAAAAAATACCACTAATTGATGGAGAGTGGCAAGGGACAAAGGTTAATCCCCTCTTCCCTCACCTCGCCCTGTGGAAACTGCCAGACATTAAAGAAAGTTTATTCATTCATTCATTCATTCATTCATTCATTCATTCATTCATTCAAGAAAAGTGATTAAAAAGGAGGCAGGGAGAGAAGCGACGTCGGCGAGGTGACCCGCAAAAAATTTCACGGCATATCCGTGGAGTGAGGTGCGAAGCGTCCATTTGTCCGTCCGTCCGCCTGTCTGTCTGTCAGTCCATCATCCGTCTGTCTGTCTGTCTGTCTGTCTGTCTGTCTGTCTGTCCATCCATTTGTCTGTCCGTTCGCATCGCACTAGAGCACGCATCGTACGGATGGGCGCTTCGCCCCACTCACCATCATTCACTCCGTGGGTATGGTGTGAATTTCTTAATATTGTAACGAACAAATACAACTCTGGAAGCTAAAACAGCTATTTATTCATGGCGAACTTGTGCCGTCAACTAAACACACGAGGATTGTCCTGAGCTCGCTAGAGAAAACCTCGTCAACCTCTTCTTTCGCGTCTCCCCGCGTGCCGCTCCTTCGAAAGCTGCCAGCTTTCTTTTTCCAGCGCGTGGTGCGGTGACACGTGCAGCCAGCGTTGCATGGCGCGTTTATAGCTTGGCGCGTTTGGCTTGTCCGTTGGTGTGGCAGAATTTATAGCAGCAGGAAGCGGCGCAAGACTTCAGCAGGTGCCTAACAACATGCGGCATTAATCCACCTCCGGAAACGCATCGTCCCGATGCGTACGCTGACATCGAGCCGTTTTGTACAGCAGTATTGATGTGATGCTTGAGCACATTTATCAGTTGTCTCGTTTAATGCCTTTCGTAGTACGGTTTCATTCGTACTACATGTACGACTTCTGGGTGATTCCTGCGTCGGGTTGAGCACACTTGACCTTCAGGAATTACTTCGTACTTTAGCGTGCCTAACCGGCGAAGTACTTTGTAAGGGCCGAAATAGCGCCGCATCAGTTTTTCCGATAGGCCAGGTGCAGGTGTACAGGCGTCCACACCCACACCTTGTCTCCGGGGTTGTACTGTACGTCTCTCCGCTAGAGAATATAGCGACTTGCGTCGGAGCTTTGTTGTAAAATGATACAATGTCTTGCCAATTGTCATGCCTCTTCTGCCCTTTCTATGAAGTCGCCGATGTGTGGGTCACTCTCATTCGAATAGTTGACAGGTAACATCGCGTCTAAGGTCGTTGTGACCGCCCGACCATAAACAAGTTGAAATGGCGTGAAGTGTGTCGTTTCTTGCACTGCGGTATTGTACGCAAATGTAGCCTAAGGCAAAATACTGTCCCATGTCTGGTGCTCAACGTCCCCATACATCGAGATCATGTCGGCGAGAGTTCTGTTGAGTCTTTCGGTTAATCCTTTTGTTTGCGGATGGTATGCTGTAGTCCTTCTATGGTCGGTGTGGGTGAGCTTCATAACATACTGCATCAAACGGGCAGTAAATGCTGTTCCTTTGTCTGTAATGACAACCTGCGGTGCGCCATGTCGTAGTACAATCTGAGTGACGAAAAACTGGGCTACTTCGTTTGCCGTTCCCTTTGCGAGAGGTGATGTCTCAGCATATCGAGTCATGTAGTCTGTTGCTACAAAAATCCAGCGCTTTCCCGATGAAGAGAGAGGAAATGGACCAAGCAAATCCATTCCCACTTGCTGAAACGGCCCTTTTGGTTGCTCTATCGGTTGCAACAGGCCCGCTGGTTTAGATGGTGATATTTTGCGTCTTTGGCAATCCCGGCATGACTTGTCATAATGGTGCACCGAATCCCTTAATTTTGGCCAATAATACTTCCGGCGAATTCTGGCCAAAGTGTGACTACTACCCATATGGCCAGCCGATGGGTCGTCATGACACGCTTCTAAGATTTTTGCTCGCAGTGATGATGGTGCAAAAAGCAGAAACGTCTCACCGCTATTTCCGAAGTTGCGCTTGTATAGGACGTCGTTCTGGAGGACATAGGATGTTAATCCACGGACGAAAACCCGTGGTACCTTAATTTGGTGACCCTCCAAGTATTGGATGAGTGGGCGTAGTTCCGGGTCCACTCGCTGAAGACGAGCCATTTCCGACACATTCAGAACTCCGAGAAATGGGATGTCTTGTTCTTGGTCAGATGATGGAGACTCAACAGGTGTGCGAGACAGGCAATCCGCGTCGTTGTGCTTGAGACCGGACTTGTAGACCACAGTGATGTCATGTTCCTGCAGACACAGGCTCCATCTAGCAAGTCTTCCGGAAGGGTCCTTGATATTTGCCAGCCAACACAATGAATGGTGATCACTGATTGCTCGAAACGGTCTCCCGTAGAGGTATAGGCGAAACTTGCTGATGGCCCATATAACTGCGAGACACTCTTTCTCTGTCGCTGAGTAATTGGACTCAGCATTCGATAGAGTGTGGCTTGCGTAAGCGATGACCTTTTTTTCTCCATTCTGCCACTGAACGAGGATGGCACCCAGACCAACGTTACTCGCGTCGGTATGTATGTCTGTATCGGCCTCTTCATCAAAATGGGCAAGTATTGAAGGAGAGTGCAAACGGCGTCGCCACTCTGAGAAAGCTGCTTCTTGTTCTTCCCGCCAAGAGAATGCTACACTTTCTTTCGTTAGCCGTGTCAAAGGCTCAGCGACCTTAGCAAAGTTTTCAACAAAGCGTCTGTAGTAGGCACATAGTCCCGGGAATCGTCTGACAGCCTTTTTGTCTTGCGGTTTCGGAAAATTTTCAACTGCTGCAATCTTTTCCGGGTCAGGGCGGACGCCTTCTGCACTAACTATGTGCCCGAGGAACCGAAGCTGACGAAATTCAAAGTGACACTTTTCCGGTTTGATGGTCAGTGCTGCCACGCGAATAGCATCCAGTACCGTTCTCAGTCGGTGGATGTGCTGCTCGAAGGTAGAAGAAAAAACCACTACATCGTCGAGGTAGACGAGACACGATTGCCACTTGAGTCCGGAGAGCACAGTGTCCATCATCCTCTGGAAGGTAGCGGGAGCAGAGCACAAACCGAAAGGGAGCACTTTGAACTCGTATAGTCCGTCTGGGGTCACAAAAGCCGTCTTCTCGCGATCTCGTTCATCAACCTCGATCTGCCAATAGCCACTTTTTAAGTCCAATGATGAAAAGAAGTGAGCATTGCGTAACTTATCCAAGGCATCATCGATCCGCGAAAGTGGGTAAACATCACGCTTTGTGACTTGGTTCAGCTTTCTGTAGTCAATGCAAAATCACAGAGTGTTGTCCTTCTTTTTGACTGAGAGCTAGCGTCTCTCAGACTGGTGTGCGGACGCACACCTATCGCGCTCCGCTGCTAATGCCAATTCTGACCGGTCAACGGCCTCGAATCTTCCTGAGCTGCACGGACCCTCTTCCGCGAAGTTCACCTGAACATTTCGACACCTGGTTCACCAAGGTGGGCTCGTTTTTCATCATTTTAGAGGCCTTTTTGCTGCACCATCGAGCTAAGCCTAGGCGAGGTTAGGCCAGCCTCCCCGCCTACGGCGCTCGCACGCCAGCTGCGATATGCCGCAGCAGATTGCCATGGAAGGGTACGACGTCACCCCTGAGTAATTACAAGGAAACGGATGGTTCTCCGTTCTAAAAAGACGGCAAGAATCGCGAGCGAAGTCACACGCAGCCCGCCAGTCTGGAACGCAACGAGGCGCGACAGCGACGCCGAACGCTACTCTACGACGCGTCGCAGCTGCGAGCCGGCTGCCGGTGATGCCACGTAGTCACAATCGAGTCATCGTGTGACCGGGAGGCGGTCTCAACGTGCAAGCCTGCAGCCCGCACAGGATTCTCGCCGCACTAACCATGGCAGCTCAGCTAGCGCCGTCGGTAACGGAGGAGGACATTATTTCTCCCAACTCGATGCAAAACATTTTTGTCGTCAGTACGCCCAGCGCTACTAATGCAGCAGCGTACAGCCGAGTAACAGAGATCATCCTCACCGACCAGAGACACCCGGTCATGGCCTACCTCTCACCTGCCGGTATCACGAGCCGAGGCGTGATTCGTGGCGTCGACACTGACTTTGACGACGCCGCACTCAATTGCATGCTAATCCAACCGCGCAACTCTAGCCTACTGGGAGCGCGTCGCATCAAGAACACTGAAACTGTGACTCTGATCTTCAACGGGCTCAAAGTGCCCAACTACGTCTACTGCGGCCAGGTCATCTACCGCTGCACGTTGTATAAGCGCCAAATAGACACCTGCCATACCTGCGGCCAAGTGGGCCATCGCCAAGACGTGTGCCCCACTCCTTCAACCAAGGTCTGCGACCACTGTGGTCACTTACCAACGGACAATCTACACGTGTGCAACCAACCAGTGTGTGCCTTATGTGGTGAAGCACACCGCACGGGCGACCGCGAATGCCGACATCGCTACCAGCTGCCTTACCTGGTGCGCCGTCGTCGTCAGCGCCGTCGCCGACGAAAGCAAGCCCAGCAGCAAACACCCACCCCAGCAACCAGCCCGGTTCCTGCCAAGACCACCAAACCGCAAGGACCTCCTCTAGGCCCACGAAATCCAACTCCCACTGAATAGCCTACCTGGGCTGACAAGGTGGCATGCAAAGGTGAGGCCCACGCAGCGCAGCGTCAGGGACACTCGCCAAAGCAACCTGACCCAGAACTAGCACAGTTAAAACGCTTGTATGCGGAGCAGGCTAAAGAAATCCAATCGCTTAAAGAAGAGCTAGCAAAACAACAGGCCCTCGAATCACGCGAGGGTAGCATTATCAGCGGCCCCGTCTCGATACGCGGCGCTAAGAAACGGGCAAGCCCGACGCTCCAGGCCGAAGAGCAATCCGATTTTGACCGGTTTACAGCCAATATATACGCCATACTACAGCAGTACCGCGCAGAGACCACGGCCGAGTATAGCGCTTTCAACGCTAAACTAGAGAGCATGCAGAAACAACTTATCGAGTTGGCTACATGGCCAGCACAAATAGACGCAAGGACTATGGTGTTGGAGGAGGACCTGGCACGCAGTAAGCGCGCTGGGCAAATACCTAGACCTTAAAATGGCGTCGTCACAATCATTCACAATTTGGCAATGGAACGCAAGTACCCTCCGTATGCGGAGAGAAACGTTACAACAATTCATTGGCTCTATGACCCAACGACCGGCCGTCATTCTCCTGCAGGAAACGCGTATCGACCAATTCGCTCTTCGCGGATACAGAGTCGAGGCCGTCTGTGGGAACAAAGCTCGAGGAATAGCCACTTGTGTGGCTAAGCCTTATGCTTACACGACACATGCCGTACGCCCAGACCTCAAAATACAGCATCAGATGATAGAGATTATCCCCAGCGCTCAGATTAAGCAATCGGTATTTATCCTTAACGTGTATAGTTCACCTTCACACAGCACAGAAACATTCACCACACTACTAACTAAAGCGACGCAGATAGCAGGCAACCATCCCCTCATCATCGCGGGGGACTTCAACGCCCCCCATGTACAATGGGGTTACAATCGCACAACACAGAAAGGACGCCACTTACAAACACACATCACTCAACACAATCTCATGTTACTTAACGACCTCTCTACCCCCACACACATAGGTAACTCAGTGTCACGGGACTCATCCCCTGACCTGACCCTAGTACGCAACGTTTCGAACCCCATATGGGTTAATCTGCAAGCTAACCTCGGTAGCGATCACTTTATCTGTAGCACAACAGCCAATATAGGCAGCCTCGAGCCCAGAGACTTTAAAGAAGTAGACTGGAACTTTTTTTAGGCAAATACGCAAACAAGACACCAACCATTACTCTTCACTCTCTGAACTCTTTGCGAGACTACAGCGGGACGTAAAACAAGCTACCAAAAATATTTCTACAACACGCAACATAGACCACATGGACAGCCACCTCGCACATCTCCTGGAGGCTCACAAAAGTCTTCAAGAAAGATGGAGAATGCATAAACTCAATCGTAGGCTACGAAAAAGAATTGCATTGCTCAACCGACAAATCGAAGAGTACAGTCACACACTAGCACGCAATCAGTGGAATGAGGTGTGTAATTCGCTTGACGCACGCATGAGAAAGGGTCTAAAATGGGACCTTCTCAGGCATCTGCTCGGCGACAAGCCCACCAAGTCAGAGCAACGACTAACTCTAGATAGACTGTTACACAAAGCGCGAGGACAGCAACTTACCGACGCGCAGATTTTAGATGCTACAGCAGCCCGGTATCTATGCACAGAACCTACCTCACATGAAGACTATCCACCTTACGCGGGGGCCGCAGACGACCCATTTGAGCATGCTATAACTAGCGCTGAAATACGCGCGGTAATAGCAGAGTTCAATACTAAGTCAGCCCCGGGTCCTGACGGAGTCACCAACAAGCTACTCCGCAACCTGGCTGACCATGACATTGAATCACTAGCCACCCACATGAATGAGGTTTGGGAGCAAGGGAGCATCCCGCCAGAATGGAGGGCCGCGACCGTCATACTCATTCCCAAGCCGAACAAACCCCTGGAACTCGACTCTCTACGACCCATCTCCCTCACATCCTGTGTGGGTAAGGTCATGGAGCACGTCATTCTCCGTCGAGTCACAAAATATTCAGAGCGAAAACACCTCTTCCCATTCAATCAAGTAGGGTTCAGGCCGGCTATGGCCACGCAGGGCGTACTTCTCATGCTGCAGGAGACGTTACTTAGAGTAAGGAGCAAAGACCTCCGAGCAATCCTAGCTCTTGACTTAGAGAAAGCTTTTGATACCATAAGCCACGCTCATATACTACACGAGATTCAGGAGGCAGGCTTAGGCCGCCGTTTCTACGAATACGTCCGCTCTTTCCTAAGAGCCAGAACGGCCACACTTAAAGTTGGGGATCTCAAGTCACACACCTACAACCTAGGCCCGCGCGGCACCCCGCAAGGGTCGGTGCTCTCACCGTTTCTTTTCAATTTAGCCCTCAGGCAACTTTCGCAAAAGCTTCGACACATCGAAGGTGTAGAACACGCGCTCTACGCCGACGATATTACTATTTGGCGTACTGGAGGGAGCGATGGACAAAGCGAAGCGAGCCTTCAGGAAGCAGTCACTGCAGTACAAACATTTTTAAAGCCCACGGGCCTCAGACTATCGGCATCTAAGTCCGAGTTGCTGCTTCTGCCACCACAGTACGGCCGCACCAAAGCCGAACCTACCATACACCTCTCCACAATGGATGGCTCGGTTATCCCGATAGTGTCGTCGGTTCGAATTCTGGGCGTTACCCTACAGGAGAATGGCAAAAACGACTTAACCATCACACATCTCACCAAAAAAGCTGAGACAGTCATGCACCTCGTCCGACGCGTCGCTAATAGACACGCAGGACTCACAGAAGATAGCTTACTACGCATCTTTCATGCGTTCCTAATGTGCCACGTTCACTACGTTGCCTGCACTCACCCGTGGAGCAAAGGCGATGAAACTAAAGTAGACAACCTCATCCGAAAATGCACAAAACGAGTACTTGGTCTACCCATGTCCACAAGCACGCAGCGCCTGCTATCCCTTGGGGTACATAACACGTTCCAAGAAATCATCGAAGCACAAAGAATGTCCCAACTCATGCGCCTGTCTTCGACAGCTGCGGGTCAGGAACTCCTCTCACACATAGGTCTTCCTATCCCAACTCAAGTCAACGAAGCAGAATCATTACCGCAACACCTTCACGCTAAAAGCACAGTGCTACCCTTCCCCAGGAACATGCACCCGGTGCACAATCAGGCTCGAAGAAGGGCACGAGCTCAATCCTTACTAAAAGCGGCCAACCTACACGCGACAGACGTGGTTTTCGTAGACGCCGCTAAATACGTGGACAAACCCTACTTTGCAGCTGTGGCGGTCGCCCCAGACGGAAAAGCTCTTAATGCTCTTACCGTAAAAACTCAGAAAGCCTGCGAGGCTGAACAAGTGGCCATTGCCCTTGCTCTAGCACTCCCTCAGCGCGACACAATATTTACCGACTCTAAACCCGCTGCACTGGCATACCGCCGCGGTACACTTTGCCAGGCGGCATTAAGAGTTCTAGCATCTGTTCAGATAACTGTAGACAAGCATATCCACTGGTTCCCTGGTCATGAAGAGATCAACGTTCAACCAGGGGTCCCCAACGGTAATGAGCTGGCCCATAACCTCGCGCGTGATCTTACGTGCCGCGGGGGGTCGCGGTCCGGCTCACTGGCCGGGGACACCAACACGCACCGGGAGCCGCTCCTATCATATCATGAAATTTGCTCGCACTATAAGTTATTTAGAAAGGAATTCCCCTCACCTCACTCAGCACTAAATAAAGCACAACAATTAACGCTTCGACTGCTGCAAACGCACAGTTACCCCAGCCCCTATATCTGCAGCAAATACCTACCAGATATAAGGCCAGAATGCCCCAAATGCCAAATTCAAGGTGCGATTTAAGTCACATGCTGTGGCAGTGTCCCGTGCTAAACGCTAGCTTTGGGTCCCCTGCCACCGAGGACGACTGGTTCAACCACCTCAGGAGCCCCGACAGGGCCCTTCAACACCAGGCCGTCCAGAAGGCTCAAAAGGTGGCTGGCGAGCTCCGACTCTCAGCCCCCACATGGGCGGAGCCACCGGGCTGGCCCCCGTAAGGGGTGCCCAGGCCCCTTCAGGGCCTTTATTAAAGTTAATTCTTTCTCTCTCTCTCTCTCTCTCTTTGACTAGCACTACCGGCGATGCCCACGGACTGTTGGATGGCTGGATTACGTCATCGTTGAGCGTTTCCTGCACTTGGTTCTTGATGGCTTCCCTTTCTTTTGGCGCTACTCGGTATGGGCGCTGATGCACAGGTCTCACGTGTTCTTCGACCACGATGCGATGCTTTGCGACGGGAGTACGTCCGACTTTCGACGAGGTCGAGAAGCACTCGGCGAACTCTCTGATGAGGTCAGTAATCTGTTGTTTCTGAGATGACGAGAGCTCTCTGTCAATGTCTACTGATTGGAGTACGTTATCTACAGTCTCTGAAGCTTTATCAAGAGAGCAAACATCTGAGACTTGCACATACTCGTGCAGCGATGCTACGGATGTTCCTTTCGCGATATGCTGCAGCTCATTTCTAAAGTTAGTTAATAGGACATACGCACATCCATCACGAAGGCTCACCAGGCCTCTTGCCACGCATAGTCCTTTTTCTAGTAGCAGTCCGATGTTTCCGTCCGCTAATCCGTCACAGCCACGGAGAACTTCACTCCTCACAAGAACGGTCACACTGGAACGTGGCGGCACAGTCACGTCTTCGTCCACAATGCGGAAAGGAAGGACGATTGGTTTCTCCGCATGACAGATGGCGACGGCATTCTCCGTAGAAAGCGAAACCTGGGTCTTTTGCAAGTCGATGACTGCATTGTTTGTTTGCAAGAAGTCCATGCCTATAACCAGTTCATGGGAGCATTCAGGAAGCACTATAAAGCTGCCGACATACACGAATCCTTTTATTCCTATCCTTGCGGTGCATAACCCCACGGGACTAACTAAGTGCCCTCCAGTGGTACGTATCTGAGGTCCGGTCCATTCAGTCATCACTTTTTCAGCTTCTTTGCGAGAGCATGACTAACAACGGAATAATCTGCACCAGTGTCTATTAGCGCAATGGCCTCGACGTCGTCGATCATGACTAATATCTCGGAGGAAACGTCGCTACTACTGCACTTGTCCGTCGTTGCGTAACTGCGGCCGTCCTGTCGGGCTAACAATGGAGGGTCTTCAGTTGTCAGCATATCAGTGGCCTCACCTCCAGAGGTCGCTGGCTCTAGTTTTCCCGCCGCGGGCTAGGTGAACGTGGTCTTCGGAGATTTGATGACGGACGAGGACTCGGCGACCGGTAGCGCATCGGTGCTGTCGAACGTGACTCCCGTTGTTGCGTGTCTTGAGGTAAATAGCGTGAAGACAAGTACTCGTCGATTTCGTAGGACCGTTCACCGTTCCGCGGGCACGGTGCATTGACTGGAAAACCACGCAGTTCCACTCGACGATACTGGCACGCCCTGTAAAGGTAACCTGCTTCTCCGCAGGGGTAGCAGAGGGGCCGCCGGTCTACAGTGCGCAATACATCGCTCTTACGTGGTCTTACTTCCGGCATTGGTAGTGGCGTACTTGGAGAAAACGTCGGAGGCATCACAGCAGTCGTAGCCGTCCGATTCATGCGTCCGAGGTCCTGTCGTACTACTTGCGCGTACGACAACTGAGGCGGAGGCTCCGCTTGTGCGTGCTGTAGTACCTGAGATTGTGGTTGAAGAATCGTTTGCCGCACTTCTTCACGCACAACGTCGGCAAGTGAGGACATCGCTGGATGACCTTGAGTCATTTGTATTCTCTGAAGCTCTTCCCTTACGACAGCCCTCACCATTTCACGCAAGAGGTCAATGTTACTCGTGAGGGTTGTCAACGCCGCGCTAACAGATGAGACGCTTACGTCCCTGTTGTATTGACGCGCGCGTTGCTGCAGGGTCTTTTCCATCATTGTCGCCTTTGATCTGAACTCGGCAAGAGAGTGGGGTGGATTACGCACCAGGCCTGAAAAAGCTCCTCCTTCACTCCACGCATCAGGTGCCGCAACTTCTTTTCCTCAGCCATGTTCGGGTCGGCCCGGCGGAACAGTCGGGACATGTCTTCGATTTACATGGCGACGCTCTCGTTGTTCCGTTGGTTTCGCGTCTGAAGAGCGGCCTCTGCCTTTTCTTTTCGGTCCGTATTTGGGTACGTAGCACGAAACTCTCTTCGAAAGTCGTCCCACGACAATAAGGACGCTTCGTGGTTTTCGAACCACGTACGCGCAGAATCTTGCAGTGCCACGTAGACGTAGCGAAGTTTCCTGTCTTCGTTCCAACCGTTCAGTCTGGCGACGCGTTCAAAACCGTCAAGCCAGTCGTCGAAATCCTCGTAAATATCACCGTGGAACACCTCTGGCATTCGGCGCAGGTTCATGACGATGTGAGATGGAAATGAAGTCGCTTGGGCGGCCATTGCAGGGGCCCCGGAACTTACGTCCTCCACTGGTCTCGAAGAATTGAAGAGGGCACCAAACTCGGGCTGCTCACCTCGTAGGCGCCGACTACTGCGTTGGTGTACGGGGGTCAACTGCGCTGGTTCCAACCTTCGGGGTTCTGGGCTATGTTCTCTAACCTGAGATGGGCTTGGAATCATACCCGGCTCCTCCACCAGTTTGTAACGAACAAATACAGCTCTGGAAGCTAAAACAGCAATTTATTTCTGGCAAACTTGTGCCGTCAACTAAACACACGAGAATTGTCCTGAGCTCGCTAGAGAAAACCTCGTCAACCTCTTCTTTTGCGTCTCCCCGCGTGCCGCTCCATCGAAAACTGCCAGCCTTCTTTTTCCAGCGCGTGGTGTGGTGACACGTGCAGCCAGCGTTGCATGGCGCGTTTATAGCTTGGTGCGTTTGGCTTGTTCGTTGGTGTGGCAGAATTCATAGCAGCAGGAAGCGGCGCAAGACTTCAGCAGGTGCCTAACAACATGCGGCAATATAACAGCGCCATCAATTTTCTTTAATTGTTAACCATACTAAAACTACTAGCGCCATCTAGTGATACTAGTTTGAAGGACATATACACACAACGCAATTCAGTCAGCAACAAATAAACTAGAGATGGCTACATATTACTACTACGACTAGTACAGAGAAGGGAACGACCAACACCCTAAGGAGGTTCGCCGCTAAAGTTTTGTGAATCTTGTTTTTAGCGACGAAGTCGTTGGGGTCGTTTCCTCCAGTGTAGTAGTAGTAGTAGTAGTAGCAGTAGTAGTAGTAGTAGTAGTAGTAGGAGGAGGAGGAGGAGGAGGAGAAGGAGGAGTAGGAGTATGTAGCCACTTCCAGATTTAACAATTGCTCTCCAGATGGCGTTTTATGTATATGCCCTAGGATATATGATCCTTATATGGCGTTATTGTTTTTCGAATAGTCGATGGACGGACGGACAGACAGACAGACAGACAGACAGACAGACGGGCAGACAAACAGACATACAGGCAGACAGACGACCAGATGGATAGACAGATAGACATTTCAACCCACTCATCCTCATTCACTTTGTGGATATGCTGTCAATTTTTCTTCTGCTAAAGCAGCTGTACGTAAATGTTGCTATCAGACCAGTGGTTTACCCTATGCGAACTAGATCACCTGTAGATGTCATCATCGATGCTCACTATGCATTTTGACCGCCAAAGATAAATAATCAAATTTTGCTAAAAAATACATCTGACGCATATGAAATAGAGGCTAGCTTACACGCCAAAAATGAGCTCAAAGAAATAATCATAGCTTCAAAGGTGCCTCAAAAAATCTGAAAGGTAACTGTCAGAGGTTACTCCCTCCGGGAAGACATCACAGATAGAAAAAAAAACCACATCATATCCACGAGTTGAATTATTACAAGTGGGGTGAAGCGGACGGACGGACGCATGGACGGATGCGCGGACGGACAGAGGGACGCACGGATGGACGGACGCATCAACGCAGAGACGTGCGCTCGGATAGATGGAGGCACGTACGGTTGGACGGGCGCACGAGCGCAGGGACGTACGCATGAGCGGATGTACGGTTGGACAGACTCATAGACGAACGCGCGAAAGCACGGACGGACTGATGGACACTTTGCCCCACTCATCATCATTCACTCCATGGATATGCTGTGACACCGTTTCAGTGACATGCAGTGCAATGCAACTGGCTACTACGACTACGACGACACGGGGCATACGACCCACGGCGTAAGTGGCTTCACCCCTAGAACTGGTGACGTCATTATGTTGGCATTATAGGAGATCGCACAACAAGGCTGCGTACATTGGCATTATGATTGCAGCGTTTCCAACAATATTTACTGGAAGTAACTCTGGCGCGAGTGTCCATGAAAGTTGCAATGCACAGCCTGCATGAGAACGATGGGCCCAATCTTCGTTCTTCTGGTTCTGTTTGGTTTCCTGAGGCTTGAATTGGCTTTGCCGCAAGACAAAGTTCTGCAAAAATTTAGCATTTACGCTTCGCCACCGTGACCTTTTCAAGCTCACCGATCCAAATCGGCTCACGAGTATCACAATGATCTGTTCTTTTATTCGAAAGAAAACCAAAACACAACCACAAACAAATTTACAAGTGCATTCGAAGCCCTCAAAGACCAAGACTAGGCAAATCCAAGTACTAACCATAATTTCCATGGTGGATGAACCAAAAGTTAGAAAAATGACGCCATATCGACGAGGTGAATGATGATGAAGGAGCTTGCTCCAGAATTTAAATCGCTGAACTGTGACTCCTCCGCACATCCACTCGACCATGGTACAAAGACGTACCCTATCAGGGGCAGCGAAGATTTTATGATGCTAAACCCCTACAATTAATATTGTAATTATTATATTATTGTTCGATTATCAGTATCAATATTTCTATTGTTAATATAACACTAATATTATCACTAATTATATCATTATAGCGAAGGTTCGTTTGCAACTCCCCCCCCCCTTAATCCACGAAAATCGGCGGATTGGAACGGACGTCGCAAATGCCTCGAGCCTTAACTATACTTGGAATGGTGCTGACTATGTGCGCGGCGGCGGACGGCGGTCGCGTTGGTTGCGTCTCGCGTAGCGTTCTTTGCCCAGCGTGCTTTCTCATGCCCAAACATAGACGCGCGCATAGGCACCGTTCAGTCGAGTTTTCCAGTCCGACTGTAGCGCCAGAATACATAGCCTAGCGGATAAAAAAGCAAGCTTGAGAAGGCGTCAATGAAAATGGAACGTGACGCGCGCGTTTCGCGCTCTGCATCTGCCGGTGGATTGTGGCTAGGACACATGAGGGATGCGAGCACGCGTCTATTTTCTGCGTGCCCGTAACGGCGAATATCAAAGACTTTGAAAAGGGTCAGTGTGAGCAACGCCGCTCCATCTGGTCAGTGTGCTCTGCCTAGTCGCATTCGATTATGGCCTTGTCATTTGCTTGAGAGGAAACGTGGCTACTACGGCCGGATGGATGGACAAGGCACGGGACAAGGCTCGAGCATAAGGAGCGAGCTTCTAAAAAAAAAACTATGGACGATCTACCTGAAGAGAACCTTGATGGGATGCAAAGCAGCAGCGGTGTGCACGGCATTGACTCGGTTGAAACGGGCGTCGACGCGGGAGCTGGAAGAACGGTTTGAAGCGTTACTTGGTGTAGCATTTACTGGAGTACACGTTCGTTTAAAACGCAAAGACACGGGAGGTGGGACGCGCAAGCGTCGGCTTCCTTGGCTCGCATCTCGTCGGTGTTATCCGCACGCCGTCAATGTTCTCGAACGCGATCGGTGTTCTTGACTGACACCTCGGCGGTGTCGCCGCTGGTCTTTCTCTGCCGACGCTTGCGGTCGGCTTCCCTATCTCGCGCCTCGTCGGCGTTGATGTCGCCATTCGCGAACGCGATCGGCTTTGCTAACGCTCGCAACGCCGGCGACAGCCGCAAAAGGAACGCATACGTTATAGCGGGAAGCATGCTGCGACAGCGTCCCGCCCACCGGCGCGATCGCGTGGCAAGCGGTGGCGCGCTGTCCACATAGTCGGCGGTGGGAGATTCTTGAGGTGCACGCACCCGCCGGTTCATTCCTTCTCGCCGACAGTTGAAGAGAGGTGGCGAGGGTGAGATGATGCCCACGTGAGGAAAGAGTTCAAGCGTTGCGAGCAGTGAAGAGAGTGAAGCGAGAGAGAGGTGACAGGCAGCGAGCCAACACCGACTAAATTCCAAGGCCGAAAGGCTGCCGCAGTGACGTCAGAGGGTGGAGGCCCAGGTACGCCACGAACGCCGCGGAAAGCCGGTGTTTCGTTGGCGTTTTAGGAGAACAAACGCTCCCGCTCTCGCAGCTGCTGCGGCTTGATTGGGCCGAATAAAAGATGTGGAAAAAAAAGTCTTACTGAGCATGCTCAGTTGGGTAACTAGGCCTCCAACCTCTGACGCCACTGCGGCACCCTTTCGGCCTTGAAATTTAGTCGGTGTTGAGCGAGCGCCCGGCAGGTGAAGGAGAGAGACGTCACCATGAACTGCTAGGATGGCGTGAGTGACTTTGAAGAATTCCAACACCTGCGGCAAGAAGAGCTGTGCGCACGGAAGGACATTACACAGGCTAGTCAAATAGCTGCTTTGCATATAAAATTGCTGGAGTGGAAGCTCCCACATTGCCTTGCCAGGAATAATGAAGGAAGCTTTTGCCCACCAAAGATCTTGGAAACAGGCTCTTTTCTGGTGGTGTCCAGCTAGAGATCAAGTGGTTTTCATCAGTTATTCTAAAGGCTACTTCAATTATAATATAAAAGATGGTTGTTCCCGGCGAAACAACACATAGAAACTAATATTGATGAAATAATCTCATTTCAAATTCGCCTTGAATTTAAGGCTTACTGAAGTTAACTAGTCACACAAACACGCACTTTGAGCACTATGTGACTCGAAAAAGATGCCGCTTTGAACTTGTCTGTTGTATACGTTCTTCGTTGGGATCACACACACTAAATTCAATTATAATCCCTTTGATTCTTTAACTGAAGGTTAAAGGTTAGAGTTCTTGGAATGTTGCGGCTATAAGGAGCTTCACGTGCAAGGACGTCCCTGATCGTTCTACGTCAGGGGCGTCCGTCAGTACGAGTCATGGTGCCCGTCGCGTCTTGGACGCCTTCGAAGGCGCTTGTCTTCGACGTTGTTGTCCCTACGGGGACTAGTGCCGAGACCGTCGTTGATGCGACGGCCTCAATAGTCGGCCTCTCAGAGGTATACTGCGTGCAGCATCAGGGAGCTCGAAACTTCCAAGTCACCGTTAAGAGCATGGCCTCCATGTCTCTAATCGTCAATGCTGGCTGCCTGGTGATTGGCGGCGAGCGTGTTCAAGTCGTTCCCGTTGGCCCACAAGTGACCAACGTCGCCTGCCTGTTCCTGCCATCGTTCGTCTCAAACGAAGCTCTCGTCCAAGCGTTATCCCCATATGGCAAGGTGCTCACTGTCACCAGTGGTTTGATGAGCGGGCGACGCGGCGTACTCACTGGAACGCGGTATGTTCGAATGGAGATGAACGCCGCTAATCCTGTGCCGAACTACCTGCGCATCTCCGGTCACCGTGCTACGTTTGACTACCGTGGTCTCCAGCGTGTATGTCGAAGATGCGGCTCAGAGGACCATCTACGAGCCCAGTGCACAACACCGTATTGTGGTCGCTGCGGTGTGCACGGTCACGTTAGTGAAGGATGTGACTGCCCATGTCGACGCTGCGGGGACGGCCACCCAACTGTGGTTTGCCCTGTCCGCCGCTCTTACTCAGACGCTGCCGCTGGTGCCTTTCCACCACTGACACCGGCAACGGAACCAACTACCGACTCGGGGGACGCAGAGGAGGTCACCGACGCTGTGCTGGCCTCACCCCTACAAGTTCCTTCAAACGAAGCGCACAACGAAAGCGCGATTGTCGATGCGACGCTTGGCGCGTCGGCCTCCCCGCTGGTGCAGGAACCGTGCGCTTCGAAAGACGCAACGCACTGCCCTGAAAACGGCGTCGGCGTCTCTTCTTTGACGCCACTTGATGTTCAGTGCACAAATGACCCCAGTTATTAGGCTGCTGCTGTTGGAGTTGGCCCTACGACCCCTGTTATTTTGGAAAACAGTGGCGAAAACACCACAGCCTCTTCTGTTGCGGCTGCTCCGACCATTTCGACATCGCGTCGTACACGTAAAAAATCGCCCACACAAAGGGTGCCTACACCGGCCTGCCAAGACGCGGACAGTGCTGCCAGCATCAAGAATGTGGATCCAAGCTTGCCGGCGGCTCAGTCCCTACCTCCTCAGGACACGTCTTCGGAAGACGGCTTCAGCCTGGGACTGGATAGTAGCATCGGACTGTCTAGCCTTGCCGATTTTGACGTTGAAATGGGAGCTCCACGTGAAACAAAGCGAGGGCACATTTCCAGCTCTTGCTCCGATGAACGCAGTGATGGCCGTGGTAAATCCCAACGGTCCAAAAAACCTCGACCCTCTTCTGGAGGGTCGAACAGTGCGTTGTAATTTGGTCGAGCAAGTGTCCCCTGGACACTTTCCAGGACAGCGTCTAGAACTATGCGTCCAGGTTAGTCTTTACTTTTTATTATGGCTACTACACTGCATATTATTTCATTGAACGTTCAGGGTTTTCGCAGTCCGGCAAAGCAGGTTGAAGTGATTAGTGTCGCCCGCGCTGCAAATTGTGATGTTTTGTGCCTCCAGGAAACAAATTTTTTCTCGCTATCCGACGTGCTTGCTTTTAAACGAAAGTTCAACCTAGATTGTTATTTCTCTTTTGCTACATCTCGTTTTACGGGAGTAGGTATTATTATTTTTAACCGAGCTCTATTAAGGGATCATCATGCTTTTTACGATGGCGTGGGCAGGGTTTTGGCTTTAGACTGTAGCTACTTTTCTTTCAGATTAAGGATACTGTGTGTGTATGGGCCAGCGCAAGCTGGACAGTCTAATGACTTTTTTAGAGACCTGGATGTGTTTTTTCTTGACGGTCGTGATGTCATTTTGATGGGCGACTTCAACTGCGTTCTAAATACGCGAACCGATGTACAAGGTCCTGGCTGGGGCCGGTCTGCTTGGAATTCACGCGAGCTTCGCCGCCTTGTCCACCACTTTTCATTACTAGACGCGCACAATATAGTGCACGGAAATACCTTTGTTTGGACATGGCGACGTGGACGATCCTCCAGCAGGCTCGACCGGGCTTATATCCCACGAGCGTTAGAGGCGTTTGTCTCTGATTTATGCGTTCCGTCCTTCCCACCTTCTCCTGTGTACGTATCTGATCATTGGCCTATTGTCTTGAAGCTCGAAGTTCCATTTTCTTTTTCAGAAAAGCCATGGCGTCTTGATGTTCGCGTCCTGCAAGACGCGCGCTCAAGATCAGATTTGTCACGCGCAATACGTGTGTCGCTCACGGCGTCTGGTCCTGAAGATTGGGATGCGCTTAAAACACAGTGGCGCCTGCGCTGCGCAGTGGAGGGGCGTTCGCTTCGTCGACGCGTTTCTGAAGAGCTTGCTGATACCGCGATGAAGTTACGCATTGCTTTGCGCGCCGAGACGCCTTCTCCTCTGATGCGAGCGTGGCAGCGTGAACTGCGTGAACGCTTTCAGCGCTTGACTGCTGCTTCGTCCCTGGCGGCAGCAGCATGGCGCTGTAGACACAACCCATGTGCACATCCCGAGGTGCTGCGCTACGCGAGACATTCCTTTTTTGGGCAATCAGAGCCACCTGTCTCTATGATAGCACAAATACCACCTGCGCAGCGGCTTCCTACGCGTGATCGATCTGTTTTCTTGGCGCATTTCGAAGCAATGTCGTGTTCGGCCATGCGGACCAACTGTGATGAAACACCGCCAATGCTTAGAAGTTTGCCCCGTATTCCTCAAGAAGCTGCGGATTGCCTGCACATTCCTCCGTCGGCTGAAGAGGTAAAGGCGGCACTGAAATCTATGAAACGTGGAACGGCCCCAGGGCCAGACGGTTTACCTGTTGAGTTTTACTTGACATTTTGGGATGAGATTGGTGCTACAATTACCGCGGTAATCCGGCGATGCTACGAGGACGGTGTCTTTCCATCAAGTTTTCGAGATGGACGCATTGTGCTTATTCCAAAGGGTGATGCTTCCTCTGTTAATCCTGAAGATTGGAGACCTATCACGCTCCTCAACGTTGACTATAGGATATTCGCAGCGGTAGCCGTTCAACGTTTGAGGGGTCTGTTGAACACCCTAATTGGTCATCACCAGACTTCATCAGTGCTTGGACGAGAAATACACAGCTTGTCATATACCACACGGGATATCATAGCTTATACTTTGTCGCGATCTGCGCGTGGTATCCTTGTGTCTTTGGACCAGGAAAAAGCGTTTGACCGACTAGAGCACGCGTATATCTTTAATGTGCTCACAGCCTTCGGCTTTTCTCATTCGTTTGTGGAAATGATTAAAAATACGTACACTGGTCTGAAAAGCACACTAGTTCTGGATGGTTGGGAAAGTGCCGCCTTTTCCATAACACGTGGGGTCCGTCAGGGATGTCCATTGTCTCCTGTGCTATTTGTCCTCAGCCTTGAGCCATACTTGCGTGCTCTTGACGCGGATTCACGTGTCCGGGGTCTTGCGCTTCCTGGTAGCGGTGTCGTGAAAGTCACAGCTTTCGCTGATGATATAACCTTGTACCTTTCAGATGAAGATAGCCTTTCACGCAGCCTGCATGTATTTTCCCAGTATGGCGACATTTCAGGTGCAGCGTTGAACATCTCCAAATCCCGGTATTTCTTCATTGGCTCTCCAAACTCCAGGCTTAGCGCCGGTGTTCCCATTCAGCCGGCCGCGTCCCTTCGTATTTTAGGTATTTCATACAACCACTACGGCATTTGCGAATCTGTTTGGTTAAACGCTCTCGAGGAAGTAAGACTGAAAATTCAGGATGCACGGGATTTTGACTTCCCGCTTCTTGAGCGGAGGTACCTTGCGCAGACTGTATTTTGCGGTCGCATTTGGTACCTTTCTCACGTCGTGCAACCATCTTTACGTATCGTGCGATCACTGCAGTCTGCTTTGTGTTCCTTTTTTTGGTCAGGCGGCACTGAGTTGGTCTCTCGCGCGGCACTGGGACAGCAGCGTGCTCAAGGAGGCTTTGCTTTCCCTTCAGTGTCCATACGCTGTCGGCTGCTGGCACTGCGTTTCCTTTTGCGCCTAGTGCAAGGGGAGGAATCTCCCGCACGAACGCTTGCATATTACTTTCTGGGTACTCACCTTCGCCATTTGATGCCTAATGTGCAACTTAACAGGGGGCCACAGTCAATAACACTTCCTGTGTTTTATGCAACAACTGTTGCATTTTTTCGCCATGTCAAGTCGAGCTGTCCTGGCATAGATGTTTTGAACAACCACATAGTTGAGACAATTGCTGCTTTGTTGCTTCCGTTGGTCCCGCCAGCCCGCCGTGCTCGCTCTAGACGGGTGTCTTGGAGCTCCTTAACGGCTTCTTTTCTGCCTGGACACCTTCGGGACTTCATGTGGCGCCTGGGATGGGGTGTACTTCCCACTCTCGACCGACTCGAAAGGTGGAGAATAGTCCAGTCAGCAACATGTCCGAACTGCTCCCTTCGGGAAACAAATCAGCATTTTCTGAGACATTGCATCATTGCTCGCGTTTTTTGGAGAGCCGTACATGCTGGATTTCGCTGCCTCAGAGTAAATCGCTTCGTTTCTTCTGGGCGTTGTTCGCGAGGCCGCTTCGCTTGTCTTCTCATTGTTGTCGGCGCTTTCTGCCTCTGGCGCAACCGCTGCGAGGCGGTTGCAGCGGGCCGCCGCCGCCGCGCGCTCTTCCCGATCCTAGAACGATTGTACTCGGAGCTGCTGTCTGTTTTGTCGGAGGAGCTCTTCTTCCTCGGTGAAGAGGAATTTCTTCGGCACTGGTCTTGCCCTTTTGTGTCGGTCTATGACGGACGAGTGAAACTTGTCTTTCGGCCGGCCTGGTATTGGTAGGCTGATCTGTCGATGCGCCGGCAGAAATGGCATGCCAACATGTAAATATGCAAAATGTACATATTTATGTTTTATTTGTCTCTTGTTTACCTTGAAGTATTTTGTGGTTGTGTTTGTGTGAACCATCGAATGTACATGTTTTTTCAACGTCATCTCATATCCATGTTCATGTAAATGACGTCTGTCTTGTCATCATCGTCAGAGTGTCTAAGACGGAAATGTTCTGTTGAGTGTTATTGACGTTTGTGGCAATAAATTTTTTCTAAACACACTAAATCGGCCACCGCAGAAGCATCAGCTATAGCCTTGGCAATTAGAGAGGCAGAAATGAGAGGACGCTCAGCGTATACATTGACAGACTCACAAGCTGTCTGTCGCTCAAATCTCAAAGGCACACTTCCTAGATGCGTCATTTATATTTTGGGGCCCACGCTGACGGAGGCACATGGCTTCGTCTGGTGCCCAGGACATGCGGGCCTGAGGGGGAACGAGGGGGCAAATTGCGTAGCTCGCGGACCTACTGGCCCAGACGCAGGTCCCTCCTCAGCGAACCTCTCAGGCTCCATGAAGAACACAACACAGCAACTCAGCAGATCTTAGAAAACCAATGCCTTAGAAAACGGAAGTACGCCCCTCCACAACCGAACTTAAGCAACCAGCAATCCAGGGACTGGCGCCGCCTTCAAACGAACACATACCCACACATATCAAGACTACACGCGATTTTTCCTCAGCTATACACAACACGGATGTGTCTCTGGTGTAGCGACCACACAGCCACTCTTTCACACATCACCTACCAATGTACAGAGCAACTAGCCCATGCAGTATCTATAGGCTGGCGCGTTGAAGCGAAACATTCACAACGGGGTCTTGTGAGGCGCGGCTTTCGGAGCTGGCACTGGGAAGCCCACCGGTGACCCTACACCAGGCCCGGCAAGCCGCCGCGGCCAGTGGGGCTCTACAAAAAGGCTCCACCCAGGATTAAACCATGGACTGTCCCATTAAATAAAGTTTATTCTCGCTGTCTCCCTCATCGAGAGCACAGACCGTGGTCGCGGGTCAATTTTGTCGGTGTCGCCTCATCAAATGTGAGGCCAACGAGACGACTTAATGCTCTCCCATATTAGCGTACTAATTACTCAAAATCACTAACCACTCTTTCTAAACACACAATTTCTGGAGGTGAGGAATGGAAATATTGAATTTTCTCTACTCGCGTTTCAAAAAGTCACTGGCAAGAAGAATGAAATGTTACTTTTCTCTAGGCCGCGAAGAAATCTACAGTGGATCCACGTGCGGCCACCATAGTTCTTCATAAAGAAAGTGACAAAATCCCAATAAAGAAGGGCATGAGGCAGGAAGGCACGATCTTTTCAAAGCTATTCACTGCGCGTATACAGGAGGTTTTCAGGGCAGTAGATTGAGTAGAGGGAAGGATAATATTTGATGGAGAGTATCTTAGTGACCTACGATTCGCTGATGACATTGCTTTAATGAGTAACTCAGGGGACGAATTTCAGCTCATGATCACAGAACGGGACGCGGAAAACAGAAAAGTGTTAATATTCACAAAACTAAACTAATGTGAAACAATCTTGGCAGAAAACAGCACTTTGCGATTAGTAAAGAGACAGTGGAATTTGCAAAGGAACATCTCTACTTAAGACAGCAACCACGGAACCGAACCATGAAAGCGAAATAACGAGAAGAATGAGGATAGGGTTGATCACATTCGGCATGCATTGTCAAATCGTGAATGGTATTCTGCCACTAACTTTAAGGAGGAAGGTATATAACAACTGCATCTTGCCGGTGCTTACCTACGGAACAGAAACGTGAAGGCGTACAAAAAGGGTTTAGCCTAAATAAAGGACGACGCAGTGAGTGATGGAAAGGAAAAGATAGGCGTAACCTTACGAGACAAGAAAGCAGCAGAGTGGGTCAGACAACAAATTGAGGTTAAGGATATCATGGTTGAAATCAAGAAGAAAAAATGGACATAGGCCGCACATGTAATGTGTAAATCACTATCTAAATAATCGTTTCATGGCCGCTTCTCCAGTGTTGGTGTGAGCCATGCGTTCAGGCCATCATCATGATCATCATCATCATCGCCATTATTATTATTATTATTATTATTATTATTATTATTATTATTATTATTATTATTATTATTATTATTATTATCATTATTATTATTATTATTATTTAGCACGTAGGCAGGATAACCGCTGGTCATCAAGGGTTACTGACTGCTTTCCCAGAGAAGTCAAGCGGGTTTGGGGAAGTCAGAAAGTTAGGTGGGTCGATCTGATCAAAAAGTTCGCATATGTAACGTGACAGCAGAAAGCATAGTACCGGGTTCATTGGCGGGTCATGGGAAAGGATTTTGCCCTACAGTGGGCGGTAGTCAGGCTGATTATGATGATGACACTTTTCTTCAAAAATATTATGTGATTCTGTTCGAACTTAGTGATTTTCGTGTTTCATTTTCTCTTTGTTTCCTTCAGTGATCTGAGAGTATTGAGAGTATTGCAGTGCTGTAAGTTACATTGTGTCTTTGGGCTCTTGTTTGTATGTGTCACTGGTGTAATTTTGTTACACCAGACAGCTGTACGCATCCAAGTGCTGTTACTAGTAAGCAATAAATTTTCCTGTCTCTGTCGCTGAGCGTAAAAGCTCGTGATGCCTCTAGTAAAACGGCAGCCACAGCCGCCGTGTTATGGTGGGTGCGGCTTCACTCCTGGGCAATAGCTTCCAATCCAGCATTTTTTTCACCTCCTTGGGCTGAACGAGTGCAGCGCCAAGGTCTGCTCTTATTAATTTTAGGGAACTCTATGTCCATTACATGACAGTGCAGCTTTGTCAAAGGTGTGCCGATTCCGTAGGCACCACCAAAATACCCAGGTGTAAAAGATTTCAGGGGGGGGGGGGAGGGGGGCGTAGAGGGAAGGAATAGGGTGAATACTTTCGGGTGACAGCCCCGCCGCGGTGGTCTAGTGGCTAAGGTACTCGGCTACTGACCCGCAGGGCGCGGGTTCGAATCCCGGCTGCGGCGGCTGCATTTCCGATGGAGGCGGAAATGTTGTAGGCCCGTGTGCTCAGATTTGGGTGCACGTTAAAGACCCCCAGGTGGTCTAAATTTCCGGAGCCCTCCACTACGGCGTCTCTCATAATCATATAGTGGTTTTGGGACGTTAAACCCCACATATCAATCAATCAAAATTTCGGGTGACAGAGAATCTTCATTTTGCCTCCGTGTCGTCACATGTGAATGTGTGAAGGATCGTGCAACTTTTCTGTGAAGCTCACGACAGCGTCGTATATAGGCAGAACTGTCTCTATTGTCAATAAGTGGAATACAAAAAAATATATTACGCGAGCTTTACTATGAAGCGTGGAAACTTGGGAAAATAGGACATACAAAATTGAATTGAAAAACGGTGCTACAGACAAACAGATGAAGGTAACCCACACAGCGCTGAATTTTCACAAGGTCACACGTATATGTACTACACAGCTTCGCTAATATACATTGTTGAACGTGAGTGCTGTGTCTCTTATATCCGCCAGTCTTTGTCTCTTGCGCTGTTCTTATAGGCAAACTTTACTTTTTGATGTAGTAAATTATTAGCGACCAGTTTTAGTGATCTGCAACACAGTCATTGAGTCTCCTGCTCCGGAACAAGTGCCGCAACTTATAAGCTTGAATTAAAGAAAAACGAAAAAATGGCAGATCCCACGTACAGTAGGAATCGATGATAAGCATGAATGAGAAATGTTGACATGTCACTTTAAAATCAGCTCAACGTTACGAGGTGGAGGTAAATAATGCCGTACATGACTTCCATGTCATAATTATCATGTTTGGATGTGTCGTTCATCTTCGTGATCTATTCACGTCACGTGATACCATTAGTATATGTGGAGCTAGCGAAACGGCCACGAGCACGCTATGAACGTTGTATGTTGTCATGTTCTTACATGACACGCGTGTCAGGTTTATCATGTTTGCACCAGTCATATATTTCGTCATCCATTGACATCACCTAAAACCAAATTTAGCGAAACGGCCGCGAGCGCATCATGAAGCGCCCGGTATACTCCAATGTAGCGTTGACGCGCGCGAACGCTGGGCACTGCGACGCTACGTTCGCAAAACGCGAGCACTCTATTCACCTTTTCATAAACGCCTCCTTGGGTGCCGCCGTAGCCCTCCTTGGGCTGTGCAAATTGGCGCGTCCCCTCGGAAATGCACTGGCAATGCTGCGCCCTTAGCCTTTGTACTCCCGCGCACAGCCCATCATGACGGTATTTTTTCCTTCCTGTGAAAAGGTGTATAGTCCGACGCCTGGCGCGACCAGTGTCCGTCGGCGTGGCCCGATGGCCACCAGCGCGAAATGCGACATGCTGCATTTCGCGCCGATGCATTACCGAGACAACACTGGTCTCCCTCTTTTCGTGACGCAGGGACGCCGGACGCGCTTAAACGCGCATACGTCAAAGCAACGCAGCGCGGCGCGTGCCTGCGAGTATATGGCAGGACCAACGCCTGGCGTGGCAACGCCGGCGTGACGCGACGAAATAAACGCCGGCGAGCATGCGCACCGCGTCACGTCGAAATGTTTTGGCGCCTTGACTGTGGCATGTAGTCATGTTCTCACGTGACACACATCTCATTATTATCATGTTTGCACCAGTCACGTATACCTTTGTCATCCATTGGCGTCACGCAATACCAAATTTGGCATATGTGAAGCTAGTGAAACGACCGTGACCACACCACCAGTGTGGCATGTAGTCATGTTGTTACATGACACGCATGTCGTCATTATCATGTTTGGATGTGTCATTTACCTATGTCGTCCGTTCGCATCGCGTAATACCGAGTTTGGTACATGGGAAGCTAGCGAAACGGCTGCGAGCGCACCATGAGCGTAGCATATAGTCATGTTACATGACACGCATCTCATGTTTATCATGTTTGCACCAGTATCATATCTTCGTCATTCATTCACGTCCCGTAATACCGAATTCGCTATAAGTGAAGCTAGCGAAACGGCCGCGAGCACATCATGAGCGTGGCAAGTAGTCATGCTGTTACATGACACGCATCTCGTGATTATCGTGTTTGCACCAGTCACATATCTTCGTCCTCCATTCACGTACTGTGATACCAAATTTGGTATATGTGACGCTAGCGAAATGGCCGTGAGCGCATCATGAGCATGGCATGTAGTCATGTTCTTACATGACACACATGTAATGATTTTCATGTTAGGGTCGTCGCTTGTGTTCGCCATGTAATCATGCCATACCATACCAGTTTTGCAACATGCCATATGAACGAAACCACCACAGGAGCTGCAGGGCTATGAAATGTAAATCATAACATTCCTGAAAGAGATATCATGATTTTCATGTTATGACTAGTCAAATATGTTCTTCATACACTCATGTTACGACAGAGCAAGTTTGGTATGAATACGATTATCTAAACGGTCAGGAGAGCTAAAAATCGTAGGCGGCTAGATAGATAGATATGCTCAAAGTCGCCGATGTTCACTAAGAAATGCTTCGCATTTGAAACCCTCATTCATTTGCGAAAGACGAGAAGATGAAAGCTTTTTTCGCTTCATTTTTTGTTTGTTTGATTTTTGTTCTTGTTCTTCTCAGTATATAGTGTTGATCATCAACCGACTCCCAAAGTTCTTTCCGTTTAATTTAACCTGTGGAGACGTTGCACTGTCTCCACAGGTTAAATTTTGGTCATCCTCAAAACCATGATCACGTCGTGATGTGTGACGTTTCTGTGGTCATGTCACTTTTTATAACTTCCGCGTTGACACCAACGACGACCCGTTTTTGTGTTTGAAGGGGTGTCTTAAACTTTCTCTTGATAATACACATCTTATATCAAGAACGGGAAACGAGTACGTTTTGTAGATGCGTAACCAAGAACTCGTTCATGGTCTAGCTATAGCAAACTACATGTGATCTTGTTCCACCTGTGAAGGATGTAGTACCTCGAAGCAGACAAAAGTGTGGGAAGAATGTGTGTCGAAGGTATAGTACTACTTTCAAGGGAAAGAAAAAAAAACAGTGCCCGGTGAAGTACAAGAACGAACGAAATGGCGGTAAACCATTGCCTAACTTACGACCATGTGCAGAAATGATTTATAGTGAGCGTATCAAACGATTCAATTTCAATTGCATCACACTTTATGTCACTTCTCAAGTATAGTTTGATAACTTTTGTGTCTTTTTTGTAAATGGGACGTTGTTTACTACGTGTATATAGCGGAAATTCCCGTGGTGGCATTGTAAGCAATGACTCAGCCACTGGTGTCGCGTAGGCTCTTTATCTTATGCCATTACCCTGTGGTGGCTTTTCCAGATGGTAACGCATTCGACATAGTGCTTCGCGTATGGTGTCCCATATTGGTCGTTTAGGTACAAGCCTGAGCAGGTCCTCGTCCATCGCGTGCTTTCGCAGTGATCGTATGTATATGGTTGCCCTGTGTACCTTTTCAACGTCATTGAGATTTCGGCTGGAAGAATCATTCATGGTTGCTCCCGTACAGAATTATGCTGGTTGCCGCTGTTTTTTCCACGAGTCTGATTATGTGCGTAAGATCATGTGCAAGTGAGTGGTTCTTGAAAAAAGAGAAAAAAAGAACCTAATTTCATTCCGCTGAATATGGCGACACGGCTGTAGAAAAGGGGCTAAAACGAATAGTAGAAAAATAAAGAAGCACTCGTGTGCAGAACTCGCTGCACACGAGTGTAGGAAAAAGAGAGAAGCGGTGGAAAAGATGGAGGACGCAGTCGAAGCAGTTCGAAGACGGGGCACCGATCGGGGAGAGGTACACGGCGCCAGAAGATTGCGGACGGTGGGCCAATCGGCGAGTGCCACGCTGGCGTCCGAGATCACCGACGGAAACGTCGGATTCTATTTGCGCTTTAAAATGCAGATTCATCTCGGGGGCCATCACAACTATCAATTTGAACACCTATATTTTTAATTAATAACTTAATAAAAAAAGTAAGGAGGCATTTATGGGCTCGTTTTTTTTTTCTTAGACAACATTATTGAGAACAAACAGACAATGAATACCAAGGAATGTATAGGAAATGTTATTTAGTAGTAATCGTAGTGCAAATGGCGAAAAAATAAAAGTGGAGAAAAAGATTACATGCCACTCGCAGGGACAAACCTGCGACCTTTGAAGAACGTGCCCCATGTATTACCAACAATCACCGTCATGGCTATACTGGCGGTGCTGACACACACTCTCGGGTTCAAATGCTCACATATACCCCATAATGCGCCCGGGGGCATCCCCGCCGCTGTAGCTCTGTTGGTAAAGCATCGGACGCATGATTCGAAAGTTGCAGATTCAGTCAATGCTAGCGCCAAGCTAACTTTTTCTCTACTTTTCGTTCTTTACATTTACATTACAATTATTGCTTATAACATCCCCTCTACTACTTTGCTTGGCATCAGTGTCTTTCAGTATTTAATTCTTACATTGAACTACTTCATGTTTTCATAGGCGGAAGCAGACCTCCGTCTTTTGGAGCAGCTCAGAGAGCAGGAAGAATGTTGGTTTGGAGCTCGCATTTCTGAAGCGTAAAATGGGAGTAATGAAGCAGCTTTGGAGCATTAAGGGGTGTGTTCATGGGTACTGAAAGTTACTGTGCAAGCAGATATATAAATTCAGGCATCATTATTAATTCAGATGTCTTTACTTCAGGAAGCATTAAAAATTCCTGCGGTATTTGTAAGCATTCAATGCTGATCAACCACCTACCACGCTTACTCTCTCTCTCTCTCTCTCTCTCTCTCTCTCTCTATATATATATATATATATATATATATATATATATATATATATAAATATATATATATATATATATATATATATATATATATATATATATATATGATATAACAGACAGTAATGCCAAGGAATGTAGAGGGGAAGTTATTAGAACCAATGGAATGTAAATAAGAAGAAAGAAGAAAGAAAAGTGGATGAAAAAATTACCAGCTGTGAGCGGGAATCGAACCTACGACCTTCGAATAACGCGTTCGATGCTCTAACCACTGAGCTATCACAGCTCAGTGGTTAGAGCAGTGGTTAGAGCATATTAATGAGATATCTCATTAATATTGTGTTAGAACACGGAAATACGAGCCCTTAGGTATACACTTCTCTCCCTTATTTCATTGAACGAGGGTCTCGTACTGGCAGACTTGGTGTGTTTAGGTTGTATAAGAGGGACAATTAATCAGCTGCCCGCTCATAATAAGTTCACGTGCTACGTGACGCCAAACATGCGAATAAGAGTGTTTTCACACTCGTTGTTTGGCTTATAGATGGCGCTGACTGTCACTCCTACTTCTAAATTCACATATAAACGCCAAAAAGTGGATGGAGGGACGGCCGCTGTGATAGCTCAGTGGTTAGAGCATCGAATGCGTTATTCGAAGGTCGTAGGTTCGATTCCTGCTCACAGCTGGTTATTTTTGCATCCACTTTTCTTTCTTCTTTCTTCTTATTTACATTCCATTGGTTCTAATAACTTCCCCTGTACATTCCTTGGCATTACTGTCTGTGATATCCCATTAATATTGTGTTAAAACACGGAAATACGAGCCCTTAGGTATACACTTCTCTCCCTTATCCTTATATATATATATATATATATATATATATATATATATATATATATATATATATATATATATATATAAGGGAAGAAGGGTATACCTAAGGGCTCCTCGTTTTTCCGTGTTTTGACACAATATTAATGAGATCCAACAGACAGTAATGTCAAGAAATGTTCGGGGGAAGTTATTAGAACCAGTGAAATGTAAATGTAAATAAGAAGAAAGAAAAGTGGATGAAGAAATAACCAGCCGTTAGCAGGAAATATGTATATATATATATATATATATATATATATATATATATATATATATATATATATATATATATATATATATATATATAAATATATATATATATATATATATATATATATATATATAGTTTACGTGTGTGTGTTCATACCTATAATTAAAGTATGACAGCTGGCAGAGGGATATAACCTATGAAAAAAACAAGAGATAAGCAATGCTTTGCATAGCTAAACACACTCCCGAAAAATATTTTTCCGCGCACATTGAAAAAACCCATGTCTTGACTTGTACAGATAAGAGGATGGGACAATAAAAATATTCACTTCGATGCCTCCAAAAGTAAATGGGCACTCACGGCGGTTTGTTTTTCGTTGCCGCCCCGCTCCGTATGTAATCAAAATCGATAACACCGCTTTGCGTATCTTATATCGAGCGAGATTGTAGGACGCGCATGCGCTTTCGACGAACGCGGTTGACGCACAGACGATAGGAGCCAGTATTTCCGTTGCACGAAGGGTACATGAGATAACGTGGCCCCGCTTGCGAGACCACCCGTCGATTTCTCCTCAAGCAGTAAGCAAAGGCATCGCATTTGTCTCTTGTCGGACGTAGAATTATAAGGGAGAGAGGGGTAGGCTGCATCGTTTGAGAAAAAACTTTGACCATAAGAGTGCGCTTCACCGCGGTGGTCTAGTGGCTAAGGTACTCGGCTGCTGACCCGCAGGTCGCAGGATCAAATCCCAGCTGCGGTGGCTGCATTTGCGATGGAGGCGCAAATGCTGTAGGCCCGTGTGCTGAGAATTGGGTGCACGTTGAAGAACCCCAGGTGGTCTAAATTTCCGGAGCCCTCCACTACGGCGTTTCTCATAATCATATGGTGGCTTTGGGACGTTAAACCCCACATATCAATTAATCAACCATAAGGGTGCTGGCTCTGATGCGCGCGTTATCTGGAAAGACATCAGCAAACATCCCGCTCATTTTGCGTTTAGATTAAAGTAAGAAAAGCACTTCGCTTCATGTAGAGGATGCTTGTTTTCTCAAAATCCCAGCGTTTTGAGAAGTTACGCGATATCATATCCAAAGAGAGGTAGCTGGCAGCCTTCCTTCGTATGACATTCCGATTTGTTGTATTCATAACTTCATCGGTGAAACTGCGACTAGCATGAACTGCCGGTGCCTGTATTTGACAAATGCCAACAACCTACCCAAACTACGCGTGAAAATACTTCTACGCTATGCATGCACACATTGTCCGATGCTGTGCCGAGCAGATTTAGAACATCTCATTAGGACATATGCGCAACCTTTTCGAAAGGCATGTGCTGCACGTTGACATGACAGTCCTGTACGCTCAATAGTGTGAACTGACCACGAAAAACAGAAATATCTCGTCATGTATGGTAATCAAAGTGGGCTGTTTCTATTGTGATGTGATCATGATCATCAGTATCAGAAGCGGCAGCCTGACTACGCCCACTGCAGAGCAAAGGCCTCTCTCGTGGTCCGCCAATCTCAAACCTGATCTTGTGCTTCCTGCTTCCACGTTATACGTGCAATCTTTTAAAACCCATTGTCTCTCCCTCGCGCGTTTGCTGTCTCGGAGAATTCAGTCAGTTACCCTTATTGATCAGCGGTCATCATGCCTACGTGCTACGTGTCCGGCCCATGTCCATTTCTGCTTCTTGGTTTCAACTATAATATCCCTAACCCCTCTTTTTTTCCTGACCCACTCTGCTCTCTTCTTTTCTCTTAAGGGTACACTTATCCTTTTCAGTTCCATCGCTCACTACGACTTCCTCAATTCAGAATGAACCCTTTTTGTAAGTAATTCATGATTTGAGAATACTTGCCAAATGCAATCCACCCCATCCTTTTTGTTCTAGTCAACTGACTCCATGCGGAGGCATGACATGAAGGTGCTCATCATCTTTGGATTTCCTTACCTCTCTCCACCTCATCCACAATAGCTGCTAAGAAATATGCGTTCTTTTCAATGAAGGTAGCATCCATCATTCATTATTCACCACAATTTCACACCGCCTTTTGTAGATACCTCTCATCCGTTGATATTACCTGCCATGGTGGGCTCATGGTTACAGTGCTCGACAGCTCACTCGAAGGCCACGGGATTCAATCCCGGTCGCGGCAGTCGCATTTCAATGAAGGCGATATGCTAAGCCCGCGTAGTTGAATTTAGATGCACGCTGAAGATCCCCAGATGGTAAAACTATCGGAACCCACCACAATGGCATCCCTTATAACGTTATGGTGGGATGCTAATTGCGAATGATTATAATAAGTCATCTGCAGATATCACCATGGGGTGAGCTTGTCTTGTCTTGTCGCCTAGAAGATCTTGGCTCATACCCACTAGGGGGATTGGCCACACTGTAACTTTTAAAGAAAATTTTTATACCACGCTTGCTAAAAAAGGAGAAGTTAGATAAGAACAATAATATTCTTTTGAAAAAATGTGAAAAAGTGCGTAAGAATTCGATAAACCAGAATATATAAACAAATTAGCAAAAATGAAGACGAGGGACAAAGAATTGCTGCTTCGTGTGCTGATAAAATTAGCCTTCGTCTTTGTTGTAAAATGTGCTCTATATTCTTTACACATTGCTCTGCCAACAAACTCGAATATGTTTTTTTGTATGTTATGAAAGAAGTCACGTTTCAAGAAGAATTCTTTTAACATAAGCTCCAGCAAATGCATTACATCTGCCGCCATCATTTTTTTTCCCTGTTGTCCTTTAGAACAGAGCACACGCAACGCGTAGGGGAAAAAAATGCTTGCGACACCCGTGAACACTTACAGAGACCTGCCTAATTGTTGCTGCAAATTGTTGCATCACACGGAACGTATAAGCTTACTTGAGCAGAGCAGCCAGCAGGACCGTTAGGAGAAGCAACAATGCCACCGTCACGGGCATCATGGCCGGTGCAAGCCGCACGGATAGGGTTGGTCCCAGTCGGTTTGGAGGGACAGTGTACACTTGGCGGTGCGAGTAAATACCCGCAGATCACTGGGAAAGCCGGCTGTCGCACTTCTGATGACGTACATATGAAAGACAGGACGATGATCGCCCGTCAGGCCCGCGTCACAGCCGCTGTCACACGGGTTATGTACGAATCACTCGGAGAGGTCGGGACTATCAGCTCCTGAACGAAGAAAGAAGACCCCTCTCATCTTTCGTGTCATGTTCATTGGAAAAGCTTGATGTGTTTTTTGAAAAAGTGCCTGAAGCTAATAGCCGCACCACAACCATCGTAATGCCTCTCTCTGCCCCTCACTCACCTTCTTTGTTTTGCTCTGATGACGTCACCGCTCTCTGTCTTTTGTCATAATGGCTCTCTCTCTCCCTCTCTCTCGGCTTCGTTTTCTAATGACATCACTGCTTTCTGTCGTGAATCAAAATAACCGTGTACAGCTTTGCTCTTTTGCCAAACAGGAGAACAACCACCTCCTCTTCTCTCTCTCTCTCTTTTTAACATTGAGGTCAATGAGCATGTGATAACGACTATGATGGGGGACGTGGGGGGAATCCTTAGTACTGCAGGAAGGTGCACTTTATTGGGGCCGCCTTTGCTTAACATTCCGAGTGATTAACACCACTCATTTAACAGGTCTTAAGCGCTGTCACAAGCCGTTACGATAATTGCTTTTCTGAAATAACACAATAGGTTCTAACAATTGTGAATGGCGCTGCTTTGTTTGCAGCTCTCAACAGCCAGCTGCTTTTTTATATATTCCTCTTCCTCACTGTCTATCAACACTGCAGCAGCCGAAATTAATGTTTCCTGTCTAGATATCTTTTATTTCTAATTACGTCCATTCACTATAGATGTCAGCAAAATGACACGTGACAATGACCTTTCGTTTACTACTTTTAATATGGGTGAAATTTTTTAATAGAAGGTGTGTTTATTTTTCTTCGCTAACAAATTGAATGTAATATGGCTAATTTAAGGAACAAAAAAGAAATGAAGCAATAACATCCAGTTTCGTGTTGCTTCAAAGTGCCGGATAAAGTACACTGCAAGCGCTTCTTGAACGAAGAAAAAGGGTATTATGGTAGTATTTTTACCGCTCTGCCATGATCTGGTTGAAATCATTCACAATTTCACCACTGAATTCACTAAAACGCAATTAAATGACATTTTTGTTGATTTCAAAAGGTCTTCGTCAATGTTTCACATACAAAATACTTCATAAATTTGAACTGTCTTTAAAAACAACGCATATTATAGGTACGAGCGTACATAACAGACAACAATTTGTTTCATTAGATGACCAGTGGTCACAAGGTACACCTAATGAAAATGATCACACCCAGCCTATTCAACGTCACCTGCAGCATGACGACTTCTCCGGGTGACCTCCAATCTACCTTATGTCGTGTGAGCAGATTTCATTGTATTGCCAAGGGCTTCTTTGTTTAATTACCCCATCAAACCCACTGCCATCCTTGATGGCGTTTCTCGTCTCTCGGCAGCTGTTCCGCTCCTTCAACTGACCACGGGATGTCTAGCCTACGCATTACGTACCAGATAATAACGCGATAGCGTGAAAGAGCTCATGTCGCAGAAAACCCGCCCCTGGCGTCGGCCCCGTTGGTTGTGAGTGAAAAATTGTCTGTGCGTCTTTGACCAAAAAATCAAGTTACTGAGATAGCCACAGTAGGCCGCTACTTGTCCACGCGTGCGTGCGTGATAACACTGAAAAAGCCACGCAATCGAAGAAAGAAATGGCAGCATATTCACGGAGTGAATGACGGAGAGTGGGGCGAAGCATCCGTCCGTCTATTTGTTCTTGGTTCCATCCGTCCGTGTGTGCGTCTGTGTGGCCGCCCGTGCGTCCATCCACTCGTCCATGCGTGCGTCTGTTCGTGCGTTCGTCCCTGCGTTCGTCCATGCATCCGCTCCTGTGTCCGTCCGTGCGTCCATCCGTCCGTGCAGCCATCCGTGCGTTCGTTCATGCATCTGCCTGTGTGTCCGTTCGTCCACCTATTAAACACTCCAAGTACCACCATCTCACATCTTTTCATCATATATTCCTCATATAGAAATACCACCCTCCAGCGGACATTACAAGGACTGAACGAAAGGAGGCACACGCACACTTTCTTACGGCTTGCGCTACGTGTCTACTTCCCACCTTTAACCACCTCCATTTCATGGTATATGATAGTTCACTGTATTCATGGCACTGCGACCCAACGCTCGCTACACCTTTCTAAAACCAAGGAGGTTACACCCAGCGAGTATAACGTAGCAACCCTTTCTTGTCAGATAGTGCTCAATGTACATGCCAATGGCTGCAAAGGGTGAATGAGAGACAGGGGAATTTGGCTTTTAGTGAACGCGCACGCTGCGATTTTTTTTTTGTTGTTGTTGTTGTTCAACAACGCACTGAAATCTCCCACCGGCACCACCTCGAAGGACAAAATGTAAGACTGGTTACACATTATTACTACGACTACGAGGGACTAACGGGTGCCCCTATAAGGAGCTTCGCCCCTAAAGAAGAAGTGCTCAAGGTCACGAGGCGCGGTAGTTTCTTAGCTCTGTCATCCCTCCCTGCTTAGCCTCCGCCACTTTCGTCGGGACGAGAGAAGAGATAATACATGCGACAAACCTTTCTAACTCCACTCGCACTGGACGGATTCTTAAAATTTTTGCAGCGTAAAATTCGTGAGGCAATAAGCTCTTCTAGTAAATTCATTGCATGGTTACTTGAAAAGTGTTTCAGGGCCTCTTTACCGCATTTTATTCGACAAGTGTCACGACGAAAATGAGCCCATTCGGCGATAGTAGTGCGCGCTGGTGCAATATACTGTGTGCGTGTTTGTGTGCGTGCGTGTGAATGTAACAAAACAAAGGAATAAGTATGCACTTAGCGGTTGAAGGGTGCACTAGGGGCCAGATTTCGCTATCGTGTTGAACTCATAAAGGCGAAGCGTAAGGGTCCCCCAACTTTTTCTTTCTACATATGGGAGAAAATGTGCATATTGATATCTAACGTATGATCAACAGACCATCGCGCTCACCGTCAACATATATTTCTTTCGACGCTGGGTCAACGACGCTTCCTCCTTGCCGTAAATGTGCGGCTGTCAGCAAGGCTGACTAAACTCCCTAGAAATAATTATTGTAGCGCCATTCAGCCTGCTCCTCTCCATTGTGCTTAGTAGCTTTCGGTAGCCTTGATAGTGCAAGCGCCATCTTGTGTGTCCTCAGTCGCACATTTTCCTTTGCTTCCGCGATAATAATGCGGGTGGCGATTTGGGCTTGTTGGCTTTTGATTTTGGCTTGTCTGCGCTACCATATATCATCACCCACGATGACACTGCGTTACCCTTCCTTGTGCGCTGAAAGAGGTTATGCCTGTCTCCGTATAGTTTCCTGCTGGACGCTCTCTTTTTTTATATATGGGCTCTGTTGATGCTGCTTAGAGAAGGCAGAGGCTAAGGGGAGTGGTTGGTGATATTGTAATGTTTTAGGTACTTTAATGCTGATGCCTTGGAAAGCTGATGGCTAGGCAATGACCAACGAGATTGCGCGCCGGCAGGGCGCGCAATCTCGGATGCCAGTGTTAAAGCCATGATCCGCGTGCTATTTATCTCGTTTGAACCTCGTTTCATGCTCGCTGAAGCACCATGCGTTGCAGCTCTCATAAGCACTAGCGCCAGAATTCCCTCTCATGTACACACAGGAATCTCGATGTGGGACTAGGTATATACACGCCAATCTGCTGAATTTGAGCTGCATGAAAGTCCTTGCAAGAGATCAAAAATTATTAGGAAAGAGCATGTCTTGTTATGATTTCTTCTGTCTTAACTCTTTTTTGTTGTGCAGGTGTCTACAATATTAAGAATAACTCAGGCGACCTATAGGAAGTTAGCTGTGTTCAGAAAGTTGTGAGATGAAAAAAAAAAGATATACCATGTCAAATGCACGGAGAACCAGCTGGAGGCCGTAAGTAAAGAGGGAAGAGCTAGGAAATCTGAAACCCCTACACAACGAAATTTTTTTCATAATTTATGTTTTTCAGTGCATACTAAAATATTTGCACGTGTTCGCAGCGACCACCGATTGCCAAAGTTAGTCGTCCTGCTGCAACCCCCCCCCCCCCAAACAAAAAAAAAATCCTCGTAGCCCTGCGCCGAATGTTTACAGTTGGCTAAACTGAATATAGCGTGCCTCGGTACAAATGCGCACTGTAAAATTTCACTTTTTCGACAGTATGAGGGCTCAAAGCTAGTTCCAGTCTACCGTAGTGTAACTAATATGTGTGTGTGTGTGTGCATGTGTGTGTGTGTTTACTTTGTATATACGCAAGTTAAATTTCTAAGAACAACATGCACCACTGCCTGCCTACACTTTTAACAATAAGAACTACACCAATATTAGTAAACATCGTCATAAATTTGCTGGCTCGCAATGACGTTACGCCAATAGAATATTTGGAAAGCAGCAGAATTTAAGCTGTCGATGCAAAATGAGAACTGATTTCAGTGAATTTACGCAAATTAACAAAGGGCTTTATATATATATATATATATATATATATATATATATATATATATATATATATATATATATATATATATATGAAAGTAGATGCGCTTTCACATAACAACTGTTTATTGGGCCGACGTTTCGACGGGCACCCCGTCTTTTTCAAGTGTTCCCGTCGAAACGTCGGCACAATAAACAGTTGTTATGTGAAAGCGCATCTACTTTCATATTTATAACCTTGCGGCAACCGAAGTTATTCTTCTGCATATATATATATATATATATATATATATATATATATATATATATATATATATATATATATATATATATATATATATACCTTTCACATAGAGTTCCTGATGACTAGGAGGTATAGGTGTTCCTCAGCTCGACTCCCTGGCTCGGCCTCCGAAAGCTTGCATAAAAGAAGCAAAGTGAGCGCGAAAGCATGCGGTTAAAACTAGAAAGCCTTTCAAAAAGCATTAATTATTATCTTCCGCAAAACTGGCATGATATAACTGAGTCATCACCGATATACATGTTGTGACAATGTTTTCTGACAACGGTTTCTTATGAAACAATCAAGTGCATATGGACTTGTATGAGGAAGAGTGCTTTTGAAACTGCCAAGAAAACGAGCGCATAATTTATTCGCGGTTTTGATACTTATCTCTTTGAAGTTAGCCAGGAGCCACTTATGATGTAGCGCAGCTCAACGCGCTGCTTGAGTGATAAGCTAGGCGGATACGTGCAAATTCCGATTGTACATTTTTTTTTGTTGTTATTGTTGGCAGGCTCTTCAAACAGTGAATGTCTCGACGCAATTTCGGCGTGCCTGCATATTCATTCTTGAACCATGGCGCTTAGCAGGTGTGCATACTCTGATAAAGGCTCAGAACGGCTTAAACGCGCTAAAAACGAGCAAATACACGCTTTCGCAAGCCACGGCACGCGCACTCCCAATGCAGACGCTCTTGAGATCTTCAGTACTATAAGACTACAGTGCTGCCGCTACTGTCAATCGCCGGAAAATCAGCCGAGATACGGCGCAGCCACCTCGTTCACTCCACTGCCTCCTTCTAGTACACTGTAGCTGGGTGCACTGGCTGGTTCCGCCATTATCACTTGACTTGTCGTGACTGCTCTCCTTTTATATAAAAGAGTGCTGTTCTGAAACGCCTCATTTTAATTGTTGGAGGAGCCGGGGTAACACATAATCCTGGAAATCCGATACCGTACGTTGGCTCCAGTTGCTACCATGTCCATGGACGACGATCAGCAGGCGGCCGCCTCGGCTCCAACTACTGCAGCTCCTGTCTGTCTCGGCTCCTTTCGGTAACGCCATCCACCTAAGTTCAGGGGAACCGATGACAAGGACGTGGAAGACTGGCTCAACGAATACGACTGGGTGAGCAAGCACAACAAGTGGGACGATGTGCACAAGCTTACCGTCGTCCAATTTTATTTGACCGATCTCGCTAGTCTGTGCTACCGTAGTCACGAGAAAGACCTTTCCACCAGGTCGGCCTTCCGAATGGCGTTTGAGGACTTGTTTGACCGGCCAGCGCTACGGGCCAAACTACGGGCCAAACAGCGCTTGCGTACTAGGGCTTAGAATAATGATGACAATTACATCAGTTATATCGAAGATGTGGTCGACCTTTGCCGGCGTGTCAACTCGGCCATGACAGAAGTCGAGATCAAACACATCTTGAAAGGTGTGACTGGCGACGCATTTCAGATGCTTGTCGCCTAGAGCCCGCAAACGCTAGCGGAAGTGATCCTACTTTGTCAATGCTATGACGAGCTCTGGAAACAGCGTGAGACCCCTCGTCATGCCAGCGCGCCATGTACAACAATCTCCGCTTTAAAGTCGGCTGGCACTGCTGTAGACTACACCGCTTTGCTTCTCTAGATCAAGCAATTAGTACGAGAGCAGGTCGCACGCCAGGTGTCCCTCGTGCCTTATACCTCGGAAGGTGCTTTATCTACTCTAGCGCCATCAACACAGCGAGTAGTTCAGGAGCAAGTGTCCGAGGCGCTGCCAACAGCTCACGCATCACCTTTGGCTGCTCCACTGACCTAAGCCGAAGCACTGAACGTAACCCGACGTCCGCCTGTCGCGAACGGCCACGTTTCTTTGTCGCGAACGCCTACGTCCACGCGCCCCTTTGTCGTACCGACTGAGCCTATGTACCAGGCTGCCCGTCCTTTCTCCCGACCACCACCTCCGCGCTTTCAGAACCCTTGGCGCACTCAAGACAACCGCTCCATATGCTTCGCCTGTGGAATTGCGGGTCACGTGGCACGATTTTGTCGACGCCGTGAGTTTTTCCTGCGTGACGACGTCAGGCCCAATAATTATGATTTCCCACAACGACCAGAGCCTGGTGTATCTGGCGAGACTGCGACCATGGACACATTTTCACCTCGCCGGAACTTCAACACACACCGGTCACCTTCACCTCAACGCCATTCCCATTCCCCTATGCTACGTCGACCTCGCCCTGTGCCTGAGGAAAACTAAGAGCCGCAGTTCCGGTGGCAAGAACTGCGGATATTTCGAACCCCACAAGACCTTGTTTTTCGCCGTCCAACGTCGTGCTGTCTCCGTTGAAGGTATACATTGCATTGGTCGATACTGGCACCGTAGTGTCTGTAATGACAGAAAAACTTTGCCGTCCACTAAAAAAAAGTCACAATGCCTCTTTACGACTTCGTTTTGAGCACTGCAAGTGAGCAACGAATTCGCCCTTTTGCTGCATGCACAGCACGTGTCGTTATTGCTGATGATGTCTATGTCGTCGAGTTTGTATTGCTCCCGCAGTGTTCTCAAGACATTATATTAGGCTGGGATTTTCTCTGCATTCAGCATGTCGTCATAAACTGTGCTCGCGCCGAAGGGGAGTCCTCACCGTTATGCGACGCTGCTTCACTCGACTCGCCCCTTTCACCTGCAAAAGTTTTCGCTGCCGCCGACACTTGAATACCCCCGTTCTCATCCGCTTTCCTGTGACGTCTCTAATAGCTCAACTGTTCTTTTTACGCCTTCTGAAACCGCTGTCTGTCGCAAGTGCTTGCGGATCCCTTTCGCCGTTTTGAACATTCACGATGAATCAAGTGCAATTCATGTTTCAAATTCGTTTCCCTCGCCTTCCAAGTTACTGTGTGGAGAGTGCCTGGGCTTTGCCGATGGAATTGATTCCTAGAGTGAACGTGTAGTTCCTGACCACTCGACTACGCTACCTATTGACGCTGTTGGTTGCTGCGCGTCACCATATTCCCCATCATTCACCGACGCGATTTCACGCTGCATCGACACCAACCTTACGGCCCAGCAGCGCGCCGACATCATCGCCATCCTCGAGCGCTTCCGCGCCAGATTCGACCACCAGCAATTGACTTTGGGCCGTGCTTCCACAGTATCTCATCAAATCGACACTGGCCTTCACGCTCCTTTACGTCAGCGTGCGTATCAGACATCGGCATCTGAGCGTCGTATAATCGTGGAACAAGTTGACGACATGTTGAAACGCAGCGTTATTGAGCTCTATAACAGCCCGTAGGCCTCCCCAGTTGTTCGAGTCAAGAAAAAGGATGGCTGAATAAGATTCTGCGCCGCCTACCGCCGGTTCAATAAGAGCACGCGGAAAGATGTTTACCCGCTACCTCGTATAGACGATGCCCTTGACTGCTTACAAGGCGCAGAGTTTTTCTCGTTACTAGATTTGGGCTCAGGTTATTGGCAGGTTCCCATGGCTAAGGCAAATCGCCCCTAGACGGCTTTCGTTACCCCCGATGGCTTATACGAATTTAACGTCATGCCATTCAGGCTCTGCAATGCGCCTGCCACTTTCGAGCGCATGATCGACAACATCCTCCGTGGCCTGAAATGGCAGACATGTCTGTGTTATTTAGACGATGTCATGATATTTTCAAGCGACTTTTCAACGCATGTTCAGTGCCTCGAGACAGTGCTCACTTGCCTCACCTCCACTGGTCTACAGCTTTACTTGAAGAAGTGCTTCTTCAGCGCTCTAGATACAACATGGCCGCCCAAAATTAGGAGAGGAATTTTGGCCCATGTTGTGTCTAGAGATGGCATTCTTCCGCATCCGATGAAACTCCGTGCCGTTGCCGAATTTTCTAAGCTGAAGACCTTAAAGGAACTTCGCAGCTTCCTCGGTTTATGTTCATATTTTCGTCGTTTTATTCGCAACTTCGCCTCCATCATATCGCCCTTGACTGAGCTTCTTGCCAGCAACATCGACCTTTCTAGTTGGTCGTCAGCTTGTGAGGATGCATTCGCCACACTCTGCCATGTTCTTACGTCACCTCCTATACTGCGACACTTTGATCCTCTTGCCCCGACGGAAATACACACGGATGCTAGCGAAGTTGGCCTCGGTGCTGTGCTCGCCCAGCATAAACCTGGATTTCATGAGTACGTCGTCTCTTACGTCAGCCATGCACTCACAAAAGCAGAATCCAACTATTCAGTCACCGAAAAAGAGTGTCTAGCCATCATATGGGCCATAGGCAAGTTTCGATCCTATCTTTACGGGCGCCCATTCAGTGTGGTTACAGATCATCATGCGCTATGTTGGCTCTCCTCGTTAAAAGATCCCACTGGCGGGCTCGCACGTTGGGTGCTTTGGCTACAAGAGTACGACATTCACGTCGTTTTCGGATTCGTTCGAAAACATTCCGGCGCATACGCTTTGTCCCGATCACCTCTACGATGTAGTGACAAGTCGCCGTCTTCGCCTGCCCCCGACGTATCTGCACTTAGTGTCAGCGACATGCTACAGGAGCAATAAAAAGATTCTTGGATCGCTTCACTTATCAACTTGTTGAGTCGCACTTCCTCGCAAAACATCCCTAGAGGTACGTGCCGTCAAATATAGCACTTCGTTATCAGAGATAGTTTGCTATAGAAACGGAATGACCTCTGCGAAGGACGCCAATGGCTCCTAGTTATTCCCAGACGTCTCCGCTCAGACATATGCGCCTCCTTTCACGCCGACCCACAATGCGCCCACGCTGCAGTGTTGAAAGCTTACATTCGCCTAACCCACCGCTACTACTGGCGTGGAATGTATCGCTTCGTTCGTCGCTACGTACGTTCCTGTCTCGCTTGCCAGCGCCAGAAGAATCCCACTCCACATTTTTCAGCTCCACTACAATCCTTAACTTGTCCTGCCCGACCGCCTGATTATATTGGTATCGATCTGTATGGACCTCTTTCGATTACACCGGCTGCAAATCGCTGGGTAATCGTCGCTATCGATCACCTTACGTGCTACGCAGAAACTTCACCACTCTCTGCGTCAGCAAATGACGTCGGTCGTTTCATACTGCATCGGATCATTTTATGTCATGGTGCGCCACGTGAATTCCTGAGTGACCGAGGGCGTGTGTTTTTGTCGGACGCCATCGAATCGCTTCTCAAGGAATGCCAAGTCATTCAACGCACCACCACCGCGTATCGTCCTCAAACTAATGGCGTTACAGAACGATTCAACCGTACGTTAGGAGATATGCTGTCAATGTACGTCGCAACCAAAACTCCAAGTGGAACAGTATTCTCCCTTTTGTAACATACGCGCATAATACTGTTGTCTAGACAACCACTGGCTTCTCTCCATACTTCCTTATTTATGGTCGCGAGCCCTCTTGCGCGCTAGACACCATCCTTCCTTACCGCCCGGATGTTGCTGAGTCGACGACGATGTCGCAAGCTGCTAAATACGCGGAAGAGTGTCGTCAGCTTGCCCACTTCCTCACATGTGCTGAACAGCAACGCCAGAAACACCACCGTGATAGCCCGACGCCTCCGGCTTCTTATGCATCGGATGACCTTGTCTGGCTTCGCATCCCTTCAACCAGCCCTGGTCTCTCAACGAAACTGATGTACAAGTATAACGGTCCTTACCTTGTGACTAATAACCTCACCTGTCAATTACATCGTGGAGCCGCTTGAGCAGCCCCATGATCAACGACGCCGTGGACGTGAGACCGTCCAAATAGACCGCCTAAAACCATATTATGATCCCTCTATTGTCTCCTGCCCATGAGTCACCAGGATGGCTCTTTTCCGGAGGGGATGAAAATGTAGTAAAAAAAATGAGTGCTACTCCGAAAGGCGGAGGGTATCACACAGCCTGTGAAGAAGACGACGTTTGCTTGGCTGGGTTAGAGTGCCTAGAATATTTCTCCTAGTGTCGTGAACGGGCCGGCCGAGGGGAAATGGTATGCGATACAGCCGCCAGGTGGCAGTACCGCTCTCTGGCGCGCTGCTTTTTCGGCAAGCTGGGGAGGCAGCAAGCCGGAGCAGACGCTTTGCGTTGAAATTGCAGTGGTGGTTTCATGGCTTAGCACGCGATTGCCTTGTTATCCTGCGTTTTCCATGCAGACTGTAAATCAAGCGTGTGAATTTGAACGAAATGTATGCGAGCTCTCTGCCTTGTTGAGATTTTGTGTCCTCCTGCCGTGCCGCCTCTTCATAGATTGGCCGCTCGCGCGTTACCAATGCTACTTTTTAAATTGCGGTAATTAAGGGGTGGCCAACCGGGGGCTCCCAGCGGTACGACTGTTCAACACAAAAAATCACATATTTCTCTCCTCATCCGCGACCACCATTCCCTCCCGTAGGCTGCTGTCGCGACTTTGTTGTCATGTGCAGAATCGCAGGCACTGTACAAACCCTCTTCTCGCAACTTTTTATATATACAATGTATTATGGACACTTACTTTCCCTGCACTCGGTGGCAGGCCTGGACGCATTCACGTACAAGGGTCATTATCTCTTCGATTGGCCCTTCACGCCTCGAAGTAATCAGAAAAATAAATAATGCCAAAGCAATGACAGTGCGCCAGACGAAACCACTGGCGAACAGGACCCCCTGCGAATGAGTTACCAGCAGTAAGGAAAAACAAACCAATACAAAATGTCAATTTACAATATCAACATTTATTGCAGAAGTCAGTGTCAAGAATTTATTTACATTTTTCACTTTGGCAGCTCCGAACTCCTAACAGATTCACAATGCCAGATTTCTTAATTACAAAAGCCACTGTACCAGGAACTTATTTACATTTTTTACATGAACAGCACTGAACACCTTACCGACACCGCCGTATTTTCAAGAGCTTTTGCTTCTCTCGCTTAGAGGACAGGCTCTTATTTGTTGCTTTCGTGAAGAAGTGCAGTCTGGTGAGTGCGTAAAACTGGATGTAGCGATCATCAAAATGACGAGAACACACTACACAGGTTTCGTCTAGAACTTTGTCACCTCTTTTGATGTTTCGCGCCCATTCTTGAAGACGAACAGGGTCTGCCGGAGCCCTGAACAGAGACACCTTCTCTTTGAAAGACTTGTACCCGCCTTTGCACAAAGGCACAAAGCACGTTCTTCCTTTTTTTTTTCTGTTTCAGGCATAGTCACACACAATCGCTGCACGAGAATTCACGGCACATATTCAAAACGTAGCGAGAACACGCTTCGCCACACAGACAAGTCGCCACCCGACACAACGTTGAAAGGCCCGGCCGGCACGCAAACTGACGTGCCAGTTGCAAGTAGCGCTCCCTAACGCTGAATCCAAATCAATTTCCCAGTCGCCGATGGGGAAGGCGCCTGTTCATGACACTAGGAGAATATTCTAGGCACTCTAGCTGGGTACACAAGCTGGTTCCGCCATTACCACTTGACTTGTCGTGTCGTGACCGCTCTACTGTTATATAATAGAGCGCCGCTCTAAAACACTTCATTTTGATATATATATATATATATATATATATATATATATATATATATGTATGTATATATATATATATATATATATATATTGTAGCGAAGCCTCCGAACTCTGAAATGGGTCGAACTCTTGAGTACCTTCTAGTGGGGCTACCCAACAAGAACGCCGCTCGCGCTGAGAGTCCGTGCTTGGCCGTTACTGTCGCCATTGTGTATACTCGCTGTCTGCCCGCTAATAAACGCCATAACAAATTGGTGGAGAGTGCTACGATCCCCTTTGATGCCCTGGGAACTGCGTTCACGTACCCTGCAATCTACAATGTCCCACGACGCCTCGCAGCAAACGCCTCCTCCCATGCCACCCCCTTGTGCCGGTGTCCCCAGGATCCGAGATCCACCCATCTTCACGGGCGCCGATGGCACTGACGTGGAGGACTGGCTCGCTATCTACGAGCGCGTGAGCGTCCCCAACAAATGGGACGAGGACGGCAAGTTGACAAACTTGGTGTTCTACCTTGCGGGCGTTGCAAGCTTGTGGTACAACAACCACGCGTCCGATTTCGCAACCTGGTCCAATTTCAAGACCGCTATTACCAACGTTTTTGGCCGCCCTGCCGTTCGTAAGCTGCAAGCCGAGCAGCGCTTACGCGAACGCGCTCAGCAGGCCGGTGAATCATTCACCAGTTACATAGAAGATGTCCTGGACCTTTGCAAAAAATCCAACGACAGCATGTCCGAATCAGACAAGATCCGGAACGTCATGAAGGGCATTGACGATGATGCCTTCACGATGCTGCTTGCCAAAAACCCAGGCACAGTAGCTGAGGTCATCACGCTGTGCCAGAGCTACGAGGAGCTCCGCCGGCAGCGTTCGATGACCCGTCGCTCTACACCACGAGATGCAGGGCTTGCAGGCTTGGAGGCGAGCTGTGATCAGGTGGCACTGCTGGCAGACCTCAAGTCCTTCATACGTGAGGAAATCGCGCGGCAGTTCTCTCTCCTGCCCTTTGCCCACCCACCGGCTGCTCAACAATCGGCCACTACCATTCTTCCACCCATCCGCCGAGCAATTGAGCAGGAAATAGCGGAGGTCATGCCGGCGTACCAACCACAACAGCTTCCGGCCCCTGCGCCCCCAAGTTACGCCCAAGTGGTCGCCAGGCCGCCTCCAGTCGTTCAACCGCCCGCCCCACTGACTTACGCCGAAGCTGCCGCACGACCTCCATCCTTTACAGCGGCTATGCCGGCTACGTATGTTGACGTGACCTCGCAGACTCAGCTCCAGCACCCCCTGCAGCCTTTCCAGCCACAGTTCCGTCCATCGGCTCTTACGTCATGGACAAGACCTACCCCAGCGAACCGATGGCGCACACCCGACAACCGGCCCATCTGCTTTGCCTGCGGTTACGCCGGTCACGTAGCCCGTTATTGCCATCGTGTACAGCCGGCTCCAATTTCTTCGCCTATTGCTGGCCACCTCAGCCGTCCCTATCACGACGAACCACCGTCTATGCCACCGCCGTCTCGCCCAGGTCCATCTCCTCGAAGGTCGCCGTCTCCACGACGTCGTTCCCTGTCCCCCATGAGGCCAAGTTCGGCTAATCATGAGCGGGAAAACTAGTCGTCGCAGTCCCCGAGGCAAGGACTGCGATGCTATTGCGATGTGAAAGCCCTCAGAGCCGCCCATCTAATGTCATAGACGTGCTTGTGGACGGTGTTCATGCATCTGCTCTTATTGACACTGGAGCTGCAGTATCCGTTATGGACGAAAACTTCTGCCGCTTGCTTCGAAAAGTGACGACGCCAATTTCTGGGTTGTCCCTTCGTACTGCCGGTTCACATCGTATCCATCCTTCAGCAGAGTGCACAGCTCGCGTTGTCGTTCAGGACGTTCTGTATGTCGGCCAATTCATCATCATTCCTGCATGCTCTCATGACGTCATCCTGGGGTGGGATTTTCTCTCCCGCAACGACGCCGTCATCCATTGTGCCGCTGCCGAAATTGAACTCTCACCCTTCTCGCATTTGACGCCGGAAGACAGTCCCTCGACACTGAGTAAGATTCTCGTGAAAGACGATACCATAGTGCCTCCAAGTTCGGCAATGGGTGTATCTGTCTACTGCGCTGGACTCTCCGACACAATTGCACTCGTTTCGCCATCCGACCGTGCTTGCCGAAGGAAAGGGTTGCTAGTACCTTTCGCGACCGTGCAAATCACCCAGAGCAACGCCGCTATTTTTGTGACCAACCCATCCCCGTACACTGTTACCTTGGTTCGAGGGGAATGTCTCGGCAGAGTGGAACCAGTGGATAACGCACAAGTCCTGGACGTACCTGATGACTCGCGTTGTCCCAGTTCGTGTACCGTCAGCGCTGTTTCCACTTATGATTCATCATCTCCTGATGTATTTGGCCCTTACATTGATGACAATCTTACGTCGGTACAGCGTTCCCAGCTTCTGGACCTGCTGCGAGAATATCATTCTTCTTTCGATGTCGGGCGAAGTTCTCTCGGTCGCACGTCCGCTGTTACACATCGTATCGACACTGGTGCCCATCCACCATTACGGCAACGTCCCTACCGCGTGTCGCCTGCTGAACGTCGGGAAATTAACGAGCAGGTTGATGATATGCTCAGACGCGACGTTATTCGGCCCTCGGACAGTCCATGGGCGTCTCCTGTTGTTCTTGTCGCGAAGAAAGATGGTTCTGTGCGGTTCTGTGTGGACTACAGACGGCTCAATAAGATCACTCGCAAGGATGTTTACCCACTGCCGCGCATCGATGACGCAATTGACAGCCTTCACGGAGCCGAATTTTTTTCTTCTCTCGATCTGCGCTCCGGGTACTGGCAAGTACCCATGGCTGATGACGCTCGACCGAAGACTGCGTTCATCACACCCGACGGCTTGTACGAATTCAACGTCATGCCGTTTGGTCTATGTAATGCACCTGCGACCTTTGAGCGCATGATGGACACCGTTCTGCGCAACTTGAAATGGCACACGTGCTTGTGTTACCTCGATGACGTTGTTGTGTTCGCTCCAGATTTCTCCACGCATCTCCAACGTCTGAAAGAAGTTTTCGCACGTGTGAGCAATGCCGGCTTGCAACTAAATCTGAAGAAGTGCCGCTTTGCAGCACGGCAACTCGCCATCCTAGGGTACGTCGTGTCTAAGGATGGCATTCTTCCTGACCCAGCCAAGCTTCGGGCCGTGGCTGAATTCCCCAAACCTGCGTCCGTCAAAGAACTGCGTAGTTTCGTGGGCCTGTGCTCATACTTCCGACGCTTCATACGAAACTTTGCTACGATTATATCACCGCTGACGAAGCTCCTTGGAAGTAACGGGCCCCTCAATTCGTGGTCGTCTGAGTGCGACGACGCGTTCGCGAAGCTCCGCCATTTGCTGACGTCTCCTCCCATTCTACGCCACTACGACCCTACGGCCCCGACGGAGGTGCACACAGACGCCAGTGGTGTAGGCCTTGGCGCTGTCCTGGCGCAGCGCAAACCCGGATTCTCTGAATATGTCGTAGCATATGCAAGCCGTACGCTCACGAGAGCCGAGACAAACTACACCGTCACGGAGAAAGAGTGCCTGGCGATCGTCTGGGCCCTTACAAAGTTTCGACCTTATTTGTATGGTCGCCCATTCGATGTCGTCACCGACCATCATGCACTATGCTGGCTTTCATCATTGAAGGATCCCTCAGGCCGTCTCGCCCGTTGGGCTCTTCGCTTACAAGACTATGACATCCGCGTGCTGTACCGCAACGGACGCCAGCATGCTGACGCCGACGCCCTCTCGCGCTCCCCTCTGCCTGAAGGTGATGTGCTCTGCTCAGTATCCTCGGCTGCTGTTTCTGCCATTGATGTTGACATCATCGCTACCGAACAGCGAAAGGATAATTCGATCAGGCCCGCTCATCGACTTGCTCTCTGATCCATCCGCAACGCCATCCACGCGTGCCTTGCGTCGTCAAGCTCGCCATTTCGCCATCCGTGACGGCCTTCTACACCGACGCAATTACGACGCCGATGGCCGGCAGTGGTTACTCGTGATACCCCGCAGTCTGCGGTCAGAGATATGTGAATCCTTCCATTCTGATCCGCAATGCGCGCACTCTGGGGTATTCAAAACCTACCGTCGTATTCGACAACGCTACTTCTGGCGCGGGATGTACCGCTATGTGCAGCAGTTCGTTCGCTCCTGCCTCGCTTGCCAACGCCGCAAACCGTCAGCACACATGTCGCCAGCCAGTCTGCAAGCCGTTACCTTGCCCTGAGCGTCCGTTTGGGCGCATAGGTATCGATTTGTATGGACCACTTCCTCTGACGTCGGCTGGTAACCGCTGGGCCATCGTCGCCGTAGATCATTTAACGCGATACGCCGAAACCGCCGCTATCCCTGCGGCTACTGCGCGTGATGTTGCGTCCTTCCTACTGCATCGATTTATACTGCGCCACGGTCCACCTCAGGAGCTTCTCAGCGATCGAGGCCGTGTCTTCTTGTCGGAAGTCGTCGAAGCCATTCTGACGGAGTGCCATTCTGTCCACCGCAAAACTACTGCTTACCACCCACAGACGAATGGCCTCACCGAACGCTTTAACCGCACCCTCGGCGACATGCTTTCTATGTACGTCGCTGCCAACCACACTAATTGGGATAATATACTGCCCTTCGTCACCTACGCCTACAACACCGCCCCTCAGAGCACGACTGGTTTTTCACCTTTCTACTTGCTGTACGGAAGGCACCCGTCGCACACCATGGACACAATGCTCCCGTACACGCCGGATCCATCTGAGTGTACACCTATTTCCGAGACAGCCAGGCTTGCTGAAGAGTGTCGCGAGCTTGCCAAGACTTTTACGACGCAAGAGCAAGAGCGGCAGAAGAGTATTCGTGATGGCTCCACCACTTCTGAGCCCACGTTCCTTCCTGGTGCGCTTGTATGGCTCTCGATCCCGACCTCTGCAGCTGGCCTCTCTTCCAAACTACGTCCCAAATACGAAGGCCCCTACCGTGTCATCGAGCGCACCTCACCCGTCAACTATCTGATTGAACCCGTTGAACAATCTTCGGACATGCGCCGCCGTGGGCGAGACATCGTCAACGTGGAGCGCCTGAAGGCTTATTATGACCCGCTCATAGTAACAAGCTGTTAGGTCGCCAGGCGGCTCCCTCTTCGACCCCGGGGTAATTGTAGCGAAGCCTCCGAACTCTGAAATGGGTCGAACTCTTGAGTACCTTCTAGTGGGGCTACCCAACAAGAACGCCGCTCGCGCTGAGAGTCCGTGCTTGGCCGTTACTGTCGCCATTGTGTATACTCGCTGTCTGCCCGCTAATAAACGCCATAACAATATATATATATATATATATATATATATATATATATATATATATATATATATATATATATATATATATATATATATATATATATATATATGTATATATATATATATATATATATATATATATATATATATATATATATATATATATATATATATATATATAGAACGGAGACAGTCAAAACTGTTATCCGAGACCAGGTAGGAGCGTAGGCCTAGCTATCAAAATGAGCGACAATCCGGGCCGAGCGTCTCGTGCTTAGCACTGACAATGTGTGTGCCGAGATTTGCATGACCCACTACAATCATCATTACATATTTCCCCCTCGCTGAAGATGGTGCCAAGTAAGTGTTCTAAGGTGTCGTGAGGACAAGTGGTTCGTGATATGGTTTGAGGCGATTCACATGTACGATTTCGCGGCCTCGGCGACGCAGGTCCCCAGTGGCCGTAAGGGGATCGATGAGGTAGTTAACAGCGGAAGTTTGTTCTATGACGCGATAAGGTCCATGGTACCTGCTGACAATATATATATATGGGATATGGCACAACGGGAGCGTTGTCAACAAGGATAAATATATTTATTTCCCAACAGTTTCGGGAGGGGTCCTCCCTTCATCAGGGGATGAGTTATACTAACATGAACTTCCATACTTCGTTGCTGCCGCGTCCCTCTCGCTTTGGAAGAAGTTTGCGAGAGTGAGAGAGAACTAAAAAAAAGAAATAAAAAAAGAAAAAGAAAAAAAAGAAGAAAAAAGACGAAAAGAATAAAAGGAAAAAGAAAAAAGAGGAAGAACCACTGTCGACACTGAGAAGAAAACCAAATGCCCATGTACGTCCACATCTTGTTCTAATCCCGTGCTCGTCAGTTCTCGGCGTTTGTCGGGCCACCCAAGATTGTCGCCGCGGTGGCGGGAGGGGTCCGTGACGGCGTGCGTAAGGAAAGGGTTTCCCCTTAATGGGTCGGTCGGCTCTCTTTCATCTTCGTTCGTTTCCCTTCAATGGTCATCAAGTGGTAGGCGAACAGAACCACTTTGTATGTGCATGTGAAAAAAAGAAAAAAAGGAAAAAAAGAGAAAAAAAAACAAGAAAGGACAGTGTACATGTACGAGTCAGCCAGAAAAAAACAAGCATGGTCTCTAGCTATCAATCTTTGTCACCAATTTCCTCCTGGCTTACTTCTCGGAGGCAGGAGAGTCTTCCGCAGTACTCGTTGATGCCGGCTACTAATGTTCGAAATTTGCAAATAAAATATGCCTCACGCTGTTCGCGCTCGCGTCTGTTTGAGAAACCGGACTGCAAAAGAGTTACGCTGATATTTTCAAAACTGTGGTTTGGCAGGCGCAGATGTCTAGATAAAGGTAGCTTCAGCAGTGAAGTGGCGTGGTACCGGTGATTATTGAACCGCAGCCGAAATGGCCTGTCTGTTTGGCCGATATATTCTTTAATATATATCGGCCAAACAGACGCGCCAATTCGGCTATATATATATATATATATATATATATATATATATATATATATATATATATATATATATATATATATATATTGCCGCGAACGTAATAACAGACAGCGACGAAACGACGTCTTGCTTGCCCTCAGACCAGGACGCAAAAACCCTCTTCTTTCTTCACTTCCAAGGGATTCCCCTACAGTTGATGGCTCTTACCATTACCTGTGACATTACTCCCTCTCCTCGAAAAGCATCGGCTCGATGCTGGTAATGAGCGTTGAGAAAAAAATGAGAAAGAAAAGATGCTACCATGGAACCCAACAACTCCATCGTAAGGGAAAAAATGGGCTGGCGTCATAGAAGTACTCAATAAAGAAAGGAGTAAGTACACAAGACAATAAAAAAACCAAAGTGACAAAAAAATTGTCATTGCATGGTAAGTTAGACTACGTTCGATGGATGACGCGAGAAATATGGCTTGAGTCTTGACACGTGCACCACATCACTTTCTGGAAACCTACGGGAACGTCTTGAGGCGCCCTAAGGGAGAACTTCATACGTAACGTCACTGAGTCGGCGCAGAACTTTGTAAGGGCCGAAGTAGCGCAGAAGCAACTTCTCAGAGTGACCACGCTGTCGGATGGGAGTCCACACCCAAACTTCATCGCCTGGTTGGAAGGTAACCTCTCGGTGTGTAAGGTCGTAGCGGTGTGCGTCGGCAGTTTGGCGAGCCTGAATACGGCATCGGGCGATTTGACGGGCCTCCTCGGCGCGTTGAGCGAACAATCCTGCGTCCGTGTTGAACATGCTCAAGTTGTTGGAAAGGAGCATTGCGTCGAGCATTGTAGTGACCTCTCGACCATGAACTAAGCGAAATGGGGGGAAACCTGTACTCTCTTGGACTGCTGTATTGTAAGCAAAAGTTACGTAAGGGAGTATATCATCCCAGTTCTTGTGATCAACGGCCACATACATTGACAGCATATCTGCAATGGTCTTGTTCAACCATTCAGTGAGTCCATTTGTTTGGGAGTGATAACCCGTAGTTTTCCGATCTTCTGTACCACTTAATCTCAGCATTTTTTGAAGCATCTCTGCGGTGAAAGCTGTACCACGATCAGTAATTATCACAGCTGGCCCTCCGTGACGAAGTACGATGCTGGTGACAAAAACTGTGCGATTTCGGCTGCGGTAGCTTTGGGCAGGGTCTTTGTTTCGCTGTAACGCGTTAAATAATCGATGGCAACCACAATCCACCGGTTTCCAGACGAAAAGGTGGGAAATAAGCCGAGCAAGTTAATGCCAATTTGATGGAATGGTGTCTTCGGCGTGGCGATAGGCTGTAGTAGTCCTGCTGGTCGGACAGGAGGAATCTTACGGCGTTGGCAGTCGCGGCATGTGCGGACGTACTGCTTGACTGTCTTCGCGAGGCGAGGCCAGTAGTATGAGAGGTGAATTCTTTCCAATGTGCGCGTGTAGCCAAGGTGTCCGGATGATGGTTCGTCGTGACAAGCATGTAAAATATCGTCCCGAAGCGAGGTCGGCGCAACCAGTAGGTAAGTAGCCTGGGTATGGTCGAAATTTTTCTTATGAGGACTCCATCCCTGATGCAGAACGAGGCTAGCGAACGTGCGAAGTTTCGAGGAAGGCTGCGTTTTCGGCCTTCGAGGTAGTCAATCAGCGGGCTTAGCTCCATGTCATCGCGTAGTTGTTGAGCCAGGTCGGTCGCTGACACAGAGGAAAGGAATGTATCGTCCTCTTCAACGTCCGCGTTCGTACTTCCAATTGGTGCACGTGAGAGACAGTCAGCATCAGTGTGTTTGCGTCCTGACTTGTGAATTACTGTAACGTCAAATTCTTGCAGCCGAAGGCTCCAGCGTGCTAGACGACCAGAAGGGTCTTTGAGGTTGGCGAGCCAGCATAAAGAATGGTGGTCGCTAAATACCCTGAAAGGTCGACCGTATGAATAAGGGCGAAACTTTGTTGTAGCCCAAACAACGGCTAAGCATTCTTTTTCTGTTGCAGAGTAGTTTTTCTCTGCAGATGATAGTGTTCGACTTGCATAGGCAATCACGCGCTCTAAGCCATTTTGCCATTGAACCAGTACAGCTCCAAGTCCGACGTTGCTGGCATCCGTGTGTAGCTCTGTGGCAGCGTTATCGTCAAAGTGACCGAGTACAGGTGGGGCTTGGAGATGGTTTCGTAGCGTGTCAAAGGCGTGATGCTTATCATGACCCCAAACAAACTGTACGCCGTCTTTCGTAAGTTCATTTAGCGGTTCAGCGATTTTAGAAAAGCCTTTGACGAATCGTCTGTAATATGCGCAGAGTGCCAAAAATCGGTGGAGGTCGCGCTTGTTCGTTGGGACAGGAAATGCGGCAACCGCTTTCGTTTTCTCAGAATCTGGGTGTATACCGGCGTGGCTGACGACGTGACTAAGAAATTTCAGTTCCTCGAATGCAAAGTGGCATTTCTCAGGTTTGAGAGAAAGTCCAGCTGTTCGAATCGCCTGAAGAACTGCCTGTAAGTGCTGGACGTGCTGCTCAAACGTGTCCGAGAAGACGACAACATCGTCAACGTAGACAAGACACGATTGCCATTTTAGCCCAGAAAGAACCGTGTCCATCATTCTTTGAAAAGTAGCTGGTGCCGAGCATAAGCCGAAGGGAAGGACCTCGAACTCGTAGAGTCCGTCAGAAGTAATGAAGGCGGTCTTTTCGCGGTCGCGCTCATCGACAGATATTTGCCAATAGCCGCTGCGTAGATCCATGGAAGAAAAGTAACGAGCATTGCGATTGCGGTCCAGCGAGTCGTCTATTCGTGGTAAAGGACACACGTCTTTCTTCGTGATCTTATTCAACCTTCGGTAGTCGACACAAAATCGCAGAGTACCATCTTTTTTCTTTACTAACACAACAGGGGACGCCCAGGGACTGGTCGATGGCTGGGTGACATCGTCCTTGAGCATCTGCTGGACCTGTTGGCGTATAACGTCTTGTTCTTTTTGCGAGAATCTGTAGGCATGCTGTCGAACGGGTCTCTCGGTAGGCTCGGTGATGATACGATGCTTGGCAAGCGGTGTCTGGTTAACTTTCGAAGTCGTAGCGAAGCAGTCCCGAAATGAGCCGAGTAGCTTCAAAAGACGTTCCCGTTGTGCAGACGGTAGACCCTGGTTTACGTCGAGAGTGCTTGCAAATGTCATGGCGTAATCGTCGCATGACGAAAGAGCAGATAATGTTGAGGGACCAGGGACGTCGGCAATATCATCAAGGTATGCGATCGCAGTGTGTTTGGTAAGATGGCGATAGTCCTCGCTGAAATTTGTGACTAATAGGCAAGCCTGCTTTCTACTGGGCTGAACAATACCTCGGGCAACGCAGATTTGTTGTGCAAAAAGTAGGCACAAATTTCCTTCTGCAATTACAGCATCGGAGACGTCTTGGTCACATTCAACGTTGATAAAAAGGCTGCTGCGGGGACGTGGAGTAACAGATTCGGAGGAAACACGTAGGGCGGCCTTCGATGAGCGAGCATTTTCCGGTTCAGGATGAAACGGGTCCTCGAACGACACCTGCAAGTCTCGTAGGTCAATAATTGCGCCGTGTTCGCGAAGAAAGTCCAGCCCCAGAATGAGTGGACGGGAGCACACAGATAATACGAGGAAAGACCATGTGAACGTTGAAGCGCGGACTCGAACACGGGCTGTGCACATTCCAGTTGGCGTGACGAGGTGGCCCCCTGCCGTACGCAACGGTGGTCTTTGCCAAGGGGTAGTTACCTTCCTCAGTTGGGATGCTAGGGCACTGCTCATAACCGAATAAACGGCGCCGGTGTCGACGAGGGCAGTGACGACGTGATTATCGACGTGTACGGTGATGTCGGCGGAAACAGCCTTATGACTTTCGGAAACGACTGGAAAGTTAGAACGGTCTTCGTCGGGTCTTTGCGTCGAAGGAGGCTCTTTGACAGTTCGTTAGGACGCGGCTTCACCCCCAGGAGCCGCGGTTTCTAGTTTCCCCTGTGGGGACTCGGTGACCGGCCTCTGAAAGGAGTGTAAAATGACGAGGGAATGGTAGGTGACGTGGGGCGTCGAGGTGATGGTGATCGTGATTGGGGGCGTTGACCAAGGCGAGGAGCTTGCTGGCCCGTAAGGTACGCTTCGTTGTCGCGGGGACGCTCACCGTAACGCGGGCACCGAGCATCAGGGTGAAAGCCACGGAGACCAAGCTGGCGGTACTGGCACTTACGATAGACGTGACTCGCTTCGCCACAGTGGTAGCAGAGTGGACGGTTATCGGACGTACGCCACACGCTGGCCTTTGTGGCGTTCTGCCGCGATCCAGACGGACGATAAGTTGGTGCACTCTGAAACTTTGAGGCGGGTGGCGGAGTCGAAGAGGTGCCCTGGAATCGATGGCTAGCCTGATCCATTCTCCCCATGGTGGGATCAGGGCCATGTGGTGCAGGAGATCGCAGAGCCGCCGCAAAAGTCAGCACAGGGGCCTCAGGCCTTGTTGGCGCGAGTGGGGTGACCACCTGTCGGATTTCATTTCAGATTAAGTCTGCGAGAGCACTTACGGGTGGTTGGGGTCCCACTGCTTAGAGTTGGCGCAGCTCGTCCCGCACGACGCTTCTTATGAACTCAACGAGGGCATGCCTCTCGCTGTCAGCCCCGATAAAGCATGCAGCAAGGGTCACGTCGTGGCGTTCATACTGTGACCACATATACTGGAGAGTACGCTCCATTGTGGTTGCCACATTTATGAACTCTGCCACAGTCGTCGGTGGATTGCGCACGAGTCCGGCGAAGAGCTGCTCTTTTACCCCACGCTATAAATCCCGCACCTTCTTTTCCTCGGACATTGCAGGGTCAGTACGCTTGAAGAGTCGAAGCTTGTCCGTGACAAACATCGAAACTCTCTCGTTGGGTCGCTGGTTCCGAGACGAGATAGCCTGCTCCGCTCTCTCTTTCCTTTCAGTGCTGCGGTACGCATCCCGAAACTGTCGGTTGAACTCATGCCATGTCGCAAAGGAACCCTCGTGATTCTCGTACCACGTTTTGGCAGAGTCTTCTAACGCAAAGTAAACTCTCCGCAGCTTGCGAGCTTCATCCCATTCGTTGATGTTGGCAACTCGATTGGAGTGGTCAAGTCAGTCGTCAACATCTTCATAAATGTCTCCATGAAATGAGCGTGGTGTTTGCGGCGCATGAAAAACATGCGGGAGAAAAAAATAGGCGTCGTTGGTTTGACTCGCCTGGTTGTTAGTAGAAGTTGCCATCTCGTCTTGAGAGAAAGAACCATACTCGGGAGATAGTCCTCGCAGGCGGCGACTACTTCTTGCCGTGGGAGCTGTAGCTGTCTCCATGTAGCTCGGTGTGTCGGCTGAAAATCTGCAGCCGAGGCGCATTTACCCAGCACCTCCACCAGTGCCGCGAACGTAATAACAGACAGCGACGAATCGATGTCTTGCTTGCCCTCAGACCAGGACGCAAAAGCACTCTTCTTTCTTCACTTCCAAAGGATTCCCCTACAATTGATGGCTCATATATATTACCTGTGACAATATATATATATATATATATATATATATATATATATATATATATATATATATATATATATATATAGTGGGAGTAATAATTCTATGGGCCAGTTAGTCTTCCTGAAGGTATGGAATATGGCACAACGGGAGCGTTGTCAACAAGGATAAATATATTTATTTCCCAACAGTCCCAATCTCCGCCTCCGTGAATACTTTCATGATCGCAAGGACTGTACGGACGAGAAAAGATTGATTGGTGGTGACAAATCATGGTGTCCAGGTGAGCAGAGGGACAAACACCTCAATATGTATATATCAGCAGTTCGAAAACATATCATCAGAGCGTATGAAAAAAATCGGCCATTTCAAAACAACATATCAAAGTCAGAACGAAGGGCACTCGATGAACTACGAAAAAACACTGGAATTACCATCAAACCGGCTGATAAAGGGGGCTGCATAGTAATTCTACACACGTCGGACTACCTAAAGGAAGGGGAACGACAACTATCAGACACAAAATTCTACAAAGAACTTCCAACGGACCCGACTCCCGAATTTGAAAGGGAGAAAAAAGTAACCCTAAACAATCTCCGCCGGGACGAGAAAATTACCGGCAAAATGTTAAAAGCAATGTTACCGGCCCATTCTGTTCCCGGTCGATTCTATTTTCTCCCCAAAATACACAAAGCAGGCAATCCGGGACGTTCGATAGTATCCAGTAACAGCACATCAACAGAAAATATATCAGCATTCATCAATACCTTAATAAAAAACATCTCCCCAAATTTTCCCTATTACCTAAAAGACACAAACCACTTCATCTGCGAAACTTCAAGTGTCGACATCCCAGGCGGCAGTTTTCTGGTGACCATGGACGTCTGCTCACTGTACACCAACATACCCCACCATGACGGAATAGCGGCTATGTTTTCTGAATATGTAAAATCTGACTCCTCAACTAGTGTAAGTGGCGAGGTACTGTTTGCACTTCTTGAACTTGTACTAAATTATAACCATTTTGAGTTCAATGGCAAGCATTTCCTTCAGGTCAGTGGCACTGCAATGGGCACGAAAATGGCCCCAAACTTCGCGAGCACCTTTATGGCTTCTCTTGAAATCACATTCATTGAGGGATGCACCTTGAAACCTTTCTACTACAGAAGATACTCAGACGATATTTTTATGATATGGAACCATGATGAGGAAAGTCTTTTCCGCTTCATAGAGTATTTTAACAAGTGCCACCCGTCAATTAAACTCACGCACAAAATTTCCAAAACTAGCATTAACTTTTTGGACGTCACTGTCACGGTCAAAACTGACCGCTTGTCAACAAACCTTTACAAAAAGCCTACAGACCGTCAAATGTACCTAGATTTTAACAGCAGCCACCCAAAGCAGTGCAAAACGGGTATTCCATATTCTCAGGCCTACCGGTACCGAAGAATATGCACCGATATGTGGGAATTTGACAGATACGCGGAACACCTAAAGCATTCCTTATTGAAACAAAACTATCCGGAAGACATTATTGACGATGCCATACGACGTGCTCGCAACGTGAACAGGAATGATATAATTAAGGGACCAAACAGAGTATCTAGAACGACTTCCCAAACGAACCTTGTACTAACTTACTCCTCATCAGCGCCACGAATCAACAACATACTTTCCCGCCATTTCAACATAATCAGGCAAAGCAAACGACTAACTTCTATTTTCGCGAAGCCACCTCACGTGGTGTACCGCAGGGATAAAAATCTTAAAAACATTCTTGTCAGAGCAAAAAACAAACACCCCCAAAACTCAATCAGGGTGCCATCCCTGCGGAAAAGCTCGATGCAAGGTATGCCCACAGATGGTCCCAACACGTGAATCCAAAGCGAACTTCTCGGATTTCAAATTCTGCATAACTGAAAGCCTTAATTGTGACTCCAGTAATGTAATATACATGCTGCATTGCAACATCTGCGGACAAGAATATATCGGCCAAACAGACACGCAAACAGACACGCCGTTTCGGCTGCGGTACAGTAATCACCGGTACCACGCCACTTCACTGCCGAAGCTACCTTTATCTGGACAACTGCGCCTGCCAAACCACAGTTTTGAAAATATCAGCGTAACTCTTTTGCAGTCCGGTTTCTCAAACAGGCGCGAGCGCGAACAGCGTGAGGCATATTTTATTTTCAAATTTCGAACATTAGTAGCCGGCATCAACAAGGACCCCGAAAAACTCTCCTGCCTTCGAGAACTCTCCTGCCTCCCGCCAGGAGGAAATTGGTGACAAAGATTGATAGCTGGAGACCATGCTTGTTTTTTCTGACTGACTCGTACGTGTACACTGTCCTTTCTTGTTTTTTGTTTTTCTTTTTTTCCTTTTTTCTTTTTTTCCCATACACATACAAAGTGTTTATGTTCACCTACCACTTGATGACCATTGAAGGGAAACGGACGAAGATTAAAGGTAAAGAGCCGACCGACCCATTAAGGGGAAACCCTTTCTTTACGCACGCCGTCACGGACCCTTCCCGCCACCGCGGCGACAATCTTGGGTGGCCCGACACATGTCGAGAACTGAACAGCGCATGATAAAAACCGGATGAGGACGTACACGGACAGTTGGTTTCGTTCTCAGTGTTGACAGTGGTTCTTTTTTACTTTCTTTCTTTTCTTTCTTTCTCTTTTTTTTCTTTTCGTCTATTTTCTTCGCTCCGCTTTTTTTCTCTTTTTATTCTCTTTCTTTCCTTTTTTTAGTTCCCTCTCACTCTCGCAAACATCTTTCAAGGCGAGAGGGACGCGGCAGCAACAAAGTTTGGAAGTTCATGTCAGTATAACTCATCCCCTGATGAAGAGAGGACCCCTCGCGAAACTGTTGGGAAATAAATATATTTATCCTTGTTGACAACGCTCCCGGCTCCCGTTGTGCCATATCCCATATATATATATATATATATATATATATATATATATATATATATATATATTTATATATATATATATATATATATATTATAATGAGGCATTTTAGAGTGGCACTCTTTTATAAAACAGGAGAGCGGTCACGACACGTCAAGTGGTAATGGCGGAACTAGCCTGAGTCCCCAGCCAACCAAAACGTCGTCTTCTTCACCGACTGAGTCATACCCCCTGCCCTTCTGAGTAGCATTCATCTTCTTGACTACATTTTCCTCCCCTCCGGAAAAGAGCCATCCTGGCGACTCATGGGCAGGAGACAATAGAGGGATCGTAATACGGTTTTAGGCGGTCTATGTGGACGGTCTCACGTCCACGGCGTCGTTGATCATGGGGCTGCTCAAGCGGCTCCACGATGTAATTGACGGGTGAAGTTTGTTGAACCACACGGTAAGGTGTGTCATACTTGTACATCAGTTTCATTGAGAGACCAGGGCTGGTTGAAGGGATGCGAAGCCAGACAAGGTCATCCGATGCATAAGAAGCCGGAGGCGTAGGGCTATCGCGGTGGTGTTTCTGGCGTTGCTGTTCAGCACTTGTGAAGGAGCGGGCAAGCTGACGACACTCTTCCGCGTATTTAGCAGCTTGTGACATCGTCGTCGACTCAGCAACATCCGGGTGGTAAGGAAGGATGGTGTCTAGCGTGCAAGAGGGCTCGCGACCATAAAGGAGGAAATATGGCGAGAAACCAGTGATTGTCTGGACAGCAGTATTATGCGCGTAGGTTACAAAAGGGAGAATACTGTCCCAATTGGTGTAATCTGTTGCGACGTACATCGACAGCATATCTCCTAATGTACGGTTGAATCTTTCTGTAAGGCCATTTGTTTGAGGATGATACGCGGTGGTGGTGCGATGAATGACTTGGCATTCCTTGAGAAGCGATTCGACAGCGTCCGACAAAAACACACGCCCTCGGTCACTCAGGAGTTCACGTGGTGCACCGTGACGTAAAATGATCTGATGCAGTATGAAACGACCGACGTCGCTGGCTGACGCAGAAGAGAGTGGTGAAGTTTCTGCGTAGCGCGTAAGGTGATCGATAGCGACAATTACCCAGCGATTTCCAGCCGGTGTAATCGGAAGAGGTCCATACAGATCAATACCAACACGGTCAAACGGTCGGGCAGGACACGGTAAGGGTTGTAGTGGAGCTGGAGAACTTGGAGTGGGATTCTTCCGGCGCTGACAAGCGAGACAGGAACGTACGTAGCGACGGACGAAGCGATACATTCCACGCCGGTAGTAGCGGTGGGACAGGCGGGTGTAGGTTTTCAACACTCCAGCATGGGCGCATTGTGGGTCGGCGTGAAAGGAGGCGCATATGTCTGAGCGGAGACGTCTTGGAATGACTAGAAGCCATTGGCGTCCTTCGGAGAGATAATTACGTCTGTATAGCAAACCATCTCTGATAACGAAGTGCTGTATTTGACGGCGCATACCTCTAGGGATATTTTGTGAGGGAGTTTGATTCAACAAGTTGATAAGTGAAGCGATCCAAGGATCTTTTCGTTGCTCCTGTCGCATGTCACTGACACTAAATGCAGATACGTCGGGGGTAGGCGAAGACGGCGGCTTGTCACTACATCGTAGAGGTGATCGGGACAAAGCGTCTGCGTCGGAATGTTATCGGCCAGATCGGTAAACGACGTGGATGTCGTACTCTTGTAGCCGAAGCGCCCAACGGGCAAGCTGGCTGGTGGGATCTTTTAACGAGGAGAGCCAACATAATGCATGATGATCTGTAACCACGCTGAATGGGCGCCCGTAAAGATATGGTCGAAACTTGCCTATGGCCCATATGATGGCTAGACACTCTTTTTCGGTGACTGAATAGTTGGCTTCTGCTTTTGTAAGTGCACGGCTGGCGTAAGAGACGACGTACTCATCAAATCCAGGTTTACGCTGGGCGAGCACAGCACCGAGGCCAACTCCGCTAGCATCCGTGTGTATTTCCGTCGGTGCAAGAGGATCAAAATGTCGCAGTATAGGAGGGTGACGTAAGAAGGTGGCGGAGTGTGGCAAATGCATCATCACAAGCTGACGACCAACTAGAAAGGTCGTTGTTGCCGGCAAGAAGGTCAGTCAAGGGCGATATGATGGAGGCGAAGTTGCGAATAAAACGACGGAAATATGAACATAAACCGAGGAAGCTGCGAAGTTCTTTTAAGGTCTTCGGCTTGGGAAATTCGGCAACGGCACGGAGTTTCGTCGGATCCGGAAGAATGCCATCTTTAGATACAACATGGCCCAAAATTAGGAGTTGTCGAGCGCCGAAGCAGCGCTTCTTCAAGTTGAGCTGTAGACCGGCGGCGGTGAGGCAAGTAAGCACTGTCTCGAGCCGCTGGAGATGCGTTGAAAAGTCGCTTGAAAATATTACGACATCGTCTAAATAGCACGGACATGTCTGCCATTTCAGGCCACGGAGGATGTTGTCGATCATGCGCTCGAAAGTGGCAGGCGCATTGCAGAGCCCAAATGGCATGACGTTAAATTCATATAAGCCATCAGGGGTAACAAAAGCCGTCTTGGGGCGATCAGCCTCAGCCATGGGAACCTGCCAATAACCTGAACGCAGATCTAGTGATGAGAAGAACTCCGCGCCTTGTAAGCAGTCAAGGGCATCGTCTATGCGAGGTAGCGGGTAAACATCTTTGCGCGTGATCTTATTCAACCGGCGGTAGTCGACGCAGAATCTTATTGAGCCATCCTTTTTCTTGACTAGAACAACTGGGGAGGCCCACGGGCTGTTAGAGGGCTCAATAACACCTCGCTTCAACATCTCGTCAACTTGTTCCGCGATTATGCGACGCTCAGATGCCGATACCCGATACGGACGCTGACGTAAAGGAGCGTGAAGGCCGGTGTCGATTTCGTGAGATACTGCGAAAGCACGGCCCAAAGTCAGTTGCTGGTGGTCGAAGCTGGCGCGGAAGCGCTCGAGGAGGGCGATGATGTCGGTGCGCTGCTGGGCCGTAAGGTTGGTGTCGATGCAGCGCGAAATTGCGTCGGTGAATGATGGGGAAGAGGATGACGCGCAGCAATCAACAGCGTCAATAGGTAGCGTGGTCGAGTGGTCAGGAACTACACGTGCACTCGAGGGATCAATGTCATCGGCAAAGCCCAGGCACTCTCCGCACAGTAACTTGGAAGGCGAGGGAAACGGATTTGATACATAAATTGCACTTGATCCATCGTGAATATTCAGCACGGAGAAAGGAATCAGGAAGCACTTGCGGCGAACAGCGGTTTCAGAAGGCGTAAAAAGAACAGTTGAGCCACTATAGACGTCACAGGAAAGCGGAACTAGGGCGGACGAGAACGGGGGTATCGAAGTGTCGGCGGCAACGAAAACTTTTGCAGGTGAAAGGGACGAGTCGAGTGAAGCAGCGTCGCATAACGGCGCGAACTCCACTTCCGCGCGAGCACAGTCGATGACGGCATGATGAGTGCAGAGAAAGTCCCAGCCTAATATAATGTCATGGGAACACTGCGGGAGCACTACAAACTCGACGACATAAATATTGTCAGCAATAACGACACGTGCTGTGCATGCAGCAAAAGGGCGAATTCGTTGCTCGCTCGCAGTGCTTAAAACGAAGTCGTGTAGAGGCATTGTGACTTTTTTTAGTCGACGGCAAAGTTTTTCAGTCATTACAGACACTGCGGCGCCAGTATCGACCAATGCAAAAACAGGTATACCTTCAACGGAGACAGCAACGACGTTGGACGGCGAAAAACAAGGTCTTGTGGAGTTCGAAAGATCCGCAGTTCTTGCCCCTGGAACTGCGGCTCCTAGTTTTCCTCAGGGACAGGGCGAGGTCGACGTAGCATAGGGGAAAGGGAACGGCGTTGAGGTGAAGGCGACCGGTGTCTGTTGAAGTTCCGGCGAGGTGAAAATGTGTCCATGGTGGTAGTCTCGCCATATACAGCCGGCTCCGGTCGTGGGGGTAAATCATATTTGTTGGGCCTGATGTCGTCACGCAGAAAAAACTCACGCCGTCGACAAAATCGTGCCACGTGACCCGCAATTCCACAGGCGAAGCATATTGGGCGGTTGTCTTGAGTGCGCCAAGGGTTCTGAAAGCGTGGAGGTGGTGGTCGGGAGAACGGACGGGCAGCCTGGTACATAGGCTCAGTCTGTACGACAAAGGGACGCGTGGACGTAGGCGTTCGCGACAAAGAAACGTGGCCGTTCGCGACAGGTGGACGTCGGGTTCCGTTCAGTGCTTCGGCACTGAACTTCTTCACTACAATATATATATATATATATATATATATATATATATATATATATATATATATATATATATATATATATATATATATATATATATATATATATATATATATATTGTCAAGATGAAGAAAGACGCTGGGGCTCGGGCGCGTGGGCAGCTAAGGGAAGGTAGAGAAAGAGGAAGAAGACAGAATAAGAACAGCTGGCCCAGGATCGGGTGTTGTCTCTTGTTCTCTGTCTCGCTCATCACAATATATATATATATTTATATATATATATATATATATATATATATACGCCGGAAAAAGTCACCATGTACTCCATGTCATCATCATCATCATCATCATCAGCCTGACTACGTCCACTGCAGGACAAAGGCCTCTCCCATGTTCCGCCATACTGCATGTACTGCATGTACGTTGCCTCAAAAAATCGGATCTGTCTTTGCGGACACCCTCGATCTACAACGTAACGAAACACACACTATAGGCTGTAAAGTGAATATTTCGTTTGTCTCATACAGCTGCGGTAAGCCATTGTTTTTCTTTTTTGTTTGTTTGTTTTTGCCTTAACATTTTGTTGTCGAGACATCTTGTACATGCGTGCACATGGTATTGAGCGACACTGCCCCCGAGAACCAAACCGTGTTCACACAGCTCTTCTAATTTTTTTAAACTCAACAAAGGTTTCTATTTATACTTCTTGCCCCGCTGCGGTGGTCTAGTGGCTAGGATACTTTGCTGCTGACCTGCAGGTCGCGGGATCGAATCTCGGCTGCGGCGGCTGCATTTCCGAAGGAGGCGGAAATGTTGTAGGCCCGTATGCTCAGATTTGGGTGCACGTTAAAGAACCCCAGGTGCTTGAAATTTCCGGAGCCCTCCACTACGGCGTCTCTCATATTCATATGGTGCTTTTGGGACGTTAAACCCCACAAATTAGTCAATATTTACACTTCTTTATAAGGGTTTGTACCCAGACGAGTGGTGAACCTAAAAAGAATGAAAAAAAAATAAAAAATTGGCAGATCTCATGTACAGAGGGAATCGATGATATGAGAAGCACGAATGAGGAAGGTTGGTATGTCACTTTAAAATCAGCACATTGTTACGAGGTGGAGGTAAATTACGCCACACAACATTTCCGTGTCATGATAATCATGTTTAGATGTGTCGTTTACCTTTGTCATCTATTCAAGCCACGTGATACCAAATTTAGTATATGTGGAGCTACTTCGTCATCCATTGATGTCACGTAACACCAAATTTGGTACCCCGCATTGGCGTCTGCGTAAGTAGGCGTTTCCTGCGTAGCGACACCACGGACCCGAGCTAACGGGGGAGTTACGACTCCCTCCCACGCCTAGCCGTGCGTGGCTCTGCCGTGCCAGAGGAAAAAGGATCCTGGGGGTTGAGCCGACGCTGGGTGATTGGACCTTTAAGGCCCCCCGGCACAGGCAACACACCCCTTTGGCCCCGGCTTCACGTAGACGGCACCCCTGGGCTGACCCACCCAGGGAAATCGGCAGTCACCTTTTCCTATCCCTCTCTACCTGCATCTTCGTCTTTATCTCTCCCTTTTTATCTGTCCTGTCATCTTCTTTTCTGCTTACTTTTAAATTTTCTGGCGGCGAGGGTTAACAATGTGTAGTTACCCAACCTTGGGTAGTTATATTCGATTATAGCAGCGATGCATGGCTGGCGTCTCCAAGTGTTCACTATTCAACCTAGTAGCGTCCTCTTGTTGGGCTCGGTGTTGGGTGGCCACCATCGCCGCCAAACTGTTCACAATATGTATGGCCAACTTTTCCCCCCTCTCCCTGATCACCGACCCAAAAGGTGGCGCACCGAAGAGCCGTTTCTTCTTTCCAAACCGAAGCAGTTCTTTCCCAAGTTTCATGTCGTCTCAAGCCAAAAAGAAAACAAAACAGACTGAGCAATTTCACCTTTTCTTGTCTCGAAAACACTCACCAAAGCAATAGGCTCAGGAAATCGTGTAACGAAGTTGGAAAGCGGTGACCTCCTTTTGGAGGTTCGCGACAAGCTCCAATACGACAATTTACTTAAAATGGTAGCGTTTCGGGATGTACCAGTCTCAGTGGGCCCACACAGGTCAATGAATACAGTGCGCAGCGTGGTCTCTGATGACGACCTGCTTGGACTGTCCAAAAGTGAATTATTAGAAGGCTGGCAAGACCAGAATGTAGTCAAGGTCCCAAAAATAGTTATACGACGAGACAAAAAAGGAAACACTCACGAAACACATATTCATCACCTTTGGTACCAGTGACTTACCTGATTCTATTGAAACTGGCTACTGTAAGTTCCGTGTCAGGCCCTATGTGCCAAATCCTCGCAGATGTTTCAAGTGCCACAGCTTTGGACATGGGTCACAAAGTTGCAGAGGGTGCAATACTTGCGCAAAATGTGCACCTAATAAGTGCGCATCAGATACGTGTAATTCAAACACATCATGTTGTGCGAACTGTGAAGGAGAACATGCTGCCTACTCGAGATCGTGCCCAATCTGGAAGAAAGAAAAACAAATCCTTGAGATTAAAGTGAAGTTCAATCTGTCCTTTCAAGAAGCGCGTAAACGGTTCTCCATCCATCAGTCCAGTCCCTCCTTTGCCGATGTGACGCGCCGGGGCGCCGCGCCGCATCTTTCTGTGCCCGCAAAAGTCACACAGACTGCGGGCGCGCCACGAGCGCCCCCGGCTGGAGCAGCCAGTACTGCTCCGCCGCCTAACAAACAGGGCCAGCAGACTCCCCAGTCTGCCGGACCTTGGACCACGGAAAACGCAGTTAGGTCCGAAAGTTCTCTGAACGTGCCTGCCGAGCAGGCACCATCCACCACCTCACAAGAGGCGATGGATACAAGTACGACCCCTCCGGCGCCCGAGACGCCGAAGGAGAGGCGGAGCTCTTTGTAGCGCGCCAAAAAAGAAAAAAAAACTCAAATTACAGGGCCCCTAAAAGGCCTTGTAACCTAAGGCAACACTTTTGTACACACACCACCACACAAGACTAAAATGACACAAATACTAGAGCGAACTTCAGAGGACTGCTGAGAAACCTCGATGATATAAAGTAGCTCTTACACGAACATACACCAAAAGTGCTGTGTGTGCAAGAGACACACTTGAAACCAAAACACACTAACTTTCTACGCAAATACGTTATCTTTCAAATGGACTGAAATGATGTCATTGTGCCATCCGGTGGTGTTGCCATTATAGCTAATCAAGGGATTGCATGCACACACCTACCACTACAAACATCCCTTGAGGCGGTGGCTGTTTGAGCAGTTCCTTTAAATAAGATCGTAACCATCTGCTCTCTATACATACCTCCACAACACGGTCTTGAAAAGCATGAATTCCAGTCCCTCATAGACGAACTTCCAGAACCTTATATTCTTCTTGGAGATTTGAATGCACATAGCAATCTATGGGGTGACTCTCGCTGCGATGCTCGAGGTCCCCTGATTGAACGGTTCCTTTTTACTTCTGGCACGTGTCTTCTAAATCGAAAAGAGCCCACATCTTGAATCTTCTTGAGCCCACATCTTGAACATCTTGAGCCCACATCTTGAATCAGAGAATCTTGAAAGCTTTAAGAAAATAAACTCCCAAGGAAGGAGAACGCGCTGGTAGGCTAGGAGAGAAAGTTGGCAGACCTTTTTATCAGGCATCACTTTATATACACAAGAAACTAAAGTCTGGAACAAGGTTCGCAAGGTAGCAGGACGACACGCATCTTCACTACCTCTCATAGGCACACAAAAGAACACCTTGGAAGACCAGGTGAACTTCCTCGGTGCCCACTTCGAAGAGGTGTCCAGCTCGTCGCATTATACTGCAGCTTTTCAACAACACAAAAGAAAAATTGAAAAAGAGAAACTACAGCAAAAATCCTCTAAACATGAGTCGTACAACAACCCTTTCTGTTTGGCTGAGTTACAAGCATCGCTATATATCTGCAATAAATCACCTCCAGGTTTGGACCGTATAGTATACGGAATATTAAAACAACTGCCTCCTCAAACGCCAAGAACCCCGCTTTCCCTGTATATCGCTATTTGTTTTTCCGTTGAAATCCCCTCTGCCTTGAAAGAAGCCATTATTATTCCGATTTTAAAGCAAAGCAAGGATACATCTTCTGTAAGTAGTTACAGGCCAATCGCACTTACAAGTTGCATGTGTAATCGAACTCGGGACAGCATGCACGTGAAGCAGATGCTTTACCCATTGCACCACAACGCCACGCATTGCATGTGTAAACTTTTTGAAGAAATGATTAATCGCCGACTTGTACACTACCTTGAAACAAACAATCTGCTCGACCCATTCCAATGCGGCTTCCGAAAGGGTAGATCCACCACCGACCACCTAGTACGTATCGAGGCACAGAACCGAGACGTCTTCGTCCACAAACAATACTTTCTTTCTGTGTTCCTCAATATCGAAAAAGCCTGTGATACGAGATGGAGATTCGGAATATTAGGAGACCTGTCCAATCTTGATGTTCGTGGCAGGATGTTTACTATAATCGAAAGCTACTTGTCCAATCGTACATTCCGTGTCAAAGTGGGCAGTGTTCTTTTCCGAACATTTGTCCAAGCAACAGGAGTACCGCAGGGTGGTGTACTTAGTTGTACTCTCTTTAATGTTAAAATGAATTCTTTGCGTCTTTCTATCCAACAAAATATGTTTTACTGTACAAATGTTGATGACGTCCAGCTTGGATTTAAGTCTTGTAACCCGGCAATTTGTGAGCGGTAGGTTCAGCTTGGCTTGAACAAGGTCTCCAAATGGGCTGAGGAAAACAGATTCCATTTAAACCCCCAAAATACACGTGTGTCTTGTTCTCTAGAAAAAAAGGAGCTCACCCCGACCTTGGCATTCAATTACACGGTCAACGCCTGTCTGTTAACACTGAATACAAATTCTTAGGCTTAATTCTGGACACCAAGCTAACCTTCGTAGCACACATTAAGTATCTAAAAAACAAGAGCATCAGAACCATGAATGTTCTAAAAGTGCTGTCACGCACTACGCGGGGGAGTGACAAGAAGTGTCTCATGAACTTGTACAGGAGCCTCGTACGCACTCGCTTGGATTATGGAGCAATAATCTATCAGACTGCAACACCCACCGCCCTAAAGATGCTTGACTCTATTCACCACCAAGGCATTCGCCTCTCTACGGGTGCCTTTCGCACTAGCCCCGTTGAAAGCCTTAACGTGGAATCGAACGAATGGTCACTCCACCGGCAGAGATGTTACATGTCTTTTTTATACTATCTCAAAATGAAGGCAGACAAAGACCACCCTTCACATTTCACAATTGATGACACGTCTACTACTGTTCTGTTTGAAAACCATCTATCTTTGAGACAACCCTATTTACTACGTGTGAGGG
>NW_023611597.1:0-83193 GCF_013339725.1 Rhipicephalus microplus
ACGTAGCAGGTCCGGAAGGAGAAGAGCTCATGTCAGGTACCAACACATAATCTTAAATGAGAATTCGAGCTGAGTCAAGAAGCGCCTTACTCAGAACTTCTTTCTCGTCGACACGAAATTGCGAAACTATGCAGCAATGTACAAGTGGAAGGCAAGCGTCAACAGAACTTTATAGCACACGTAATAAAACAGCTCAGCGCACAAGAAGCGAAAAACGGATGGAGAACGCAACTGCTGAAGCTAAAATTGCTGAGGACATTCATGCCTGATGAAGTCACTTTCGTTGTACTGATCGTAATATATTGCTGGCGTATGCACTTTATCAGTTTTGCAACATGTGTATGGCCAAATTTAACGCACATAGGCGTTACAGAACGCACATTGGAGTGCCTGCCTCGAGCTTAACGTCGCGCGATGCTCACTCGAAATGCAGGCTGCAACTCGCATTTTTTGAGCTTTCTATGTTTTTGAAGTGACGTTGCAGTGGCGTTAAAAGCTTGCCAGATCCTTGATAATCAGGGAACCACACCCAAACACCAACAAAATAGGAGGGCACACGCTACCCTTGCTTGCGTGCGGCTCTCTTTGCACTACTCTTTTATGGCAAGCACGGCGAAGAGGGTGTTGTTGGTTGTGTTTTTCGCAGCGCTACCTGGAATGAGTCTGACACCTATAGACCTGAAGGGGTGGCACAAAACGATGATCCGTAATGGCAGATCCAGTGGCAGCTCGATAAATGCGGCCGTCGGATCTCATCGACAGATTCCGCAATTAAACGTTGATTCGAAGAGCAGGCTGCACCGGCGCACTGCATACTATGGAGAACCATGCTGACCCAAAAGCGACAAGCTGCTACAGCTGCGACGGGAACAGGCTGCGACAGAAACTTGCTGAATATCTGCACAAAAAATGCGTAGCCTTGTAGGTGCGAGTAAATCGGCCGGAACGCTGGTCGCCGAAAACATCCGTAGGAAAGGTAACCCTGTCACGTGGAGGTGTTTGGGGGACTTCCCAGCCAGCTGTGACGTGCCGAGAGTGAGGTGGCGTCGAGCAATTCGCTAGCGTTCAACAGCCTTGTGAATGAAGACAGTCGTTGAGATCTCTGCCACATGAGAGGCTATGATTGCCGCTTGAGTGGCGTCCCGCATTCCGTCGAGCACGTACCGGCGCACAGCGGGAGATTGCCGCGTGGTTCCACAGTCGTTGAGAAGCTGGATCTTCTCATTGATGTTGTTTGTGACATCTTGACTGGGACCTCGCGATCATGATGGCATCCCTATAACTGAGCATAGAAGTGTCTGCAGAAGAGGTTAGGGGCGCGATAACAAGCATGCCCCCGAACTCGGCCTCGGCACTGACGGCGTTACAGCCAACTTTTACGCCACTTTTTTCGACGATCTAGAGGAAGTGCTTGTCGCACTGGGGAACATGGTGGTTACGAAGCAACTGAAACCCGCATTCTTTGGAGAGGGGGGATTGTCCTCCTACTGAAAGAGGGAGCCCTGCAGGAAGAGCTGTCGGCGTGGCGATTATAACCCTGTTGCAAGTGGACTATAAAATAATTGCTTCCATCCTACTAGCCGCCTTAAGGTCCTCTTGCCATCCATCGTCGCTCCCTCGCAGTCCTGTGCGGTTCTAGGCCGCTCGATCTTTGCCAACCTTACCGTAACAAGGGATGCCTTCAAATACATGTCTGCCAAGTCCTGTCCGGAGCCATTGTCTCCTTGGACCAGGCAAATGCGTTTGACCGGGTGTGCCATGGATACATGATCTAGCTACTCCACCAGTTCAATTTCCCGACATGCTTCGTAGACACCATCTCCATCCTGTACAGCAACCTGAAATGCCACGTATTAGTAAACGGCACCCCGACGAGTAACTTTATTTACGAGAGAGGAATCCACCAATAATCCCCGCTAGGGCCCTCTCTCTTCGTACTCTCGCTTGAGCCGTTGCTGGTGAACATCGACCGGGACACGCACATCAGAGGCTTTCTGCTAATTGGGGAGCCCAACAATAAGGTCCTCACTTACGCTGATGATGTATCCCTGTTTGTCAGAGACCCGGCAAGCCTGCAAGCTTTTTGGCGAACATTCGCACACTATGCTGACGTCTCAGGTGCGGCCTTGAAGATGAGAAAGAGCAAGGTCTTTCCATTTGAAACGTTCCCTCAAGGCGCTGTGGGAGAGTTGGAATGGGTCGACGCCGTCAAGGTGCTCGGCATATACTTTTGCTGCGGTGGCGTCGCCGACCTAACCTGGCAACGAGGGCTCGAGCGGGCACAGGATGCAATAGCACGCCTCCAATCGAAGGATCTCAAGCTTCGTGAGAGGGCTCTAGCCGCAATGACAACCATACGCGCCTTCCCTTTTATGTAAGCCGAACAGGAGTGATGCCTACCAAGACTGCGACGCAATGGACAAATATGATGCCTACCTTTGGAACGGCAACCCGTGCCCTTACGTCAAACCCTCCTGCAACACCCAGCTTCAGAGGGCGGCCTCGGGCTCACGCATGTCCTAACGGCGAGCAAAGTGCTTGCCTTGAAGACCGCAACAGCCTTGTTTCGCGCACCTCATTACGTGGGGAGACCCTAATGCGTTACTGGTGCAGTACAAACCCATCGTTCCTGAATGCCGACCAGCCGCTTGCCCCACTAGCCGAGACTCCCTCCGTGTTCTATAGGGCAGCCGCAAACACCATGCGCATGCTAGAAAAGGACACCCCTACGTGCGACGTACATGAGTCCCGCCTGCTCGCATTGTGGAAGAAATCGCCAGCAACCAGACAACCCCCGAGGAGAGGCCACGGTCGCGGAACTCCAAGTGGAAAGGCAAAACAGATGGGCCTGCCATCCCTTCGTCCGCCCAAGACTTCGCATGTACGAAAAACTGGGACGTCCTCCCAACCCGCCTGCGCCTCCACAAGTTTGGCATCACGCCTACACCCCGCTGTCCCAATTTTCGCGCGGATGAGACTCTGGCGCATGCCTTATTTGAGTGCCCAACGGTCAAATAGGTTTGGCGCCTGACGGCGAGAGTTTTAAATTCCGTGCTCCCCTAGCCCTGAACAGAAACAAAGGCGCCTTTGCAAAGTTAGTGGCCCCCTGCACCTTATTCATGGTCTGGAAGCGACGCTGCTTCGCTTAGGTTAGCCGTTCTCCGGTCAGAGCGGCCTTTTCGACCGTAGCTCGTATTCACCACATGGGGTGGAGGCACCTCTCAGACAAACTTGAAGCCAGCGGCGGAAAACGTTTTCTCCGCCGCGGACATACGAGGTTTTTTCTTCTGCAAAAAAGGCAAGTTACGCTGCCGACAACCCCTTTTTAAGCGCACGCCAGCCACTGCGTCCCATTGTTCCTGACGACAAACGGTAAGTGCCGAAGCTAAACCCCTCCTGGCAATTATATAATGATGTGCCTCGAATCTGTTTCTGCACGGGTTAACCCCTTAGCTCTCTGGAGCCCGAACAGCGGCGACCATTATCGCACACTTTTTTGCCTGTTAACGTAAATGGCTCTTTTGCGCGCGGGCCGTACAGAACTCTTTGTAACCTTTGTACAACGAGTGCTCGAATGATCGCGCTTCTGTTGTAGTGTACGATCTAAACGTGTTTTGCTGTTCATCGGTGTGTTCAGCGCGTGTGTCTGTGATAAGTTCGGCGAAGAAATATGATTGATTACTTGTCTGAAGTGCAATAAACATCCCTTTGTTCGCACCTAAAGGATGGGACCCTACGTTTCTGCGTCGATTATCGCCATCTAAACGAAATCAAAAAAGGACGTTTACCCTCTCGCACGAAATAGACGACGCACTGAATAGGATCCATAACTCGAAGCCCTCTTCTTCAATGGACCTCGAGACTGGCCATTAGCAAATGGAACTCAACGAAGGAACCGAGAAAATACGACGTTTATAACACCAGACGGCGTCTTCCTGTTTAAAATTATGCCCTTCAGGTGTTTGCTCAGCGCCTGCCACTTTTCAACGCGTTTTGCGTACAGTACTCTCAAGATTGAAGTGGCATACTTGCCTTGTATACTTGGATGAGGTGTTGCTTTTCTGAATTTCGACAAGCATCTTTGGCACCGTGAAACTGTACTTCAAGCCATCAATACGTCCGGACTCACCCTTAAGCCAGAAAAGTGTAGATCTGCGTTTGAGGAACTCTTGTTCCTAGGACAGCCTGGAGTCCGTCCCGAGTCTGGAGTCCGTCTGGAGCCGCTGAAAACAGCCGCCTTCGCCCACTTCTCGCCTCCCTCTGACATGAAGGTAGTGTGCCGACTTCTGGGCCTGTGCGCCTATTACAGGCGAATCGTCAAAAACTTTGCCCACTTCGTCAATCCACTCAATAACCTTACTAGGGCTGACGTGGAGTTCAAGCGGGAAACGCCGCAGGAACACGCTTTTCAGGAAATAAAGCAACGCGTCCAGACGCCTTCGTTACTTGCCCATTTCGACAAATTCGCCGAGACAGAAAAAAAATTGCCCGCAGCTTTCCTCGGGGGAACACTGAGGAGGATGCGGACCATATAATTGGTTAACGGGGTGTTAAAGTGCGACTTACTTGGGTCGATGGCTAAATTGGTTAACGTGGTTGTGAAATGGGGTGTTAAATTGCGACTTACTTGGGTCGATGGCTAAATTGGTTAACGTGGTTGTAGGAGGGGGTGTTAAATGAGTGAACACGTCCACACGTATGCGAAAGGGCGGCGCTGGTCGAAGGGACGTCGATCATTGTGTTTGTGGATTCGTTGGAATTCATTTCACCGCGACCTTGGACGTCGACGCGCCGTACAAACCAACCGACGAGCGGCAACTGAGCGAGCGAGCGCCGACCTTGAGTATATATACAGCACGACGGCGCATGCACTGTCAGCTGTTGAATGTTCTCGAAGCGCGACGCCACATGCGCGTCCACTGGAGAATCAGGAGAATTGTAGATGTCGAACGTGGTGTGTAGAGGAGGAAGGGTGCACAGATGGTGGAGGAGTGAAGCGCGCGCGGTGTGTAGAGGAGGAAGGGATGCACAGATGGTGGAAGAGTGGGCGACGGCGCGACGGCGCATGCGCGCGCGTCAGCTGTCGAATGTTCGAGAAGAGGTGCGGACGGCGCGGACGGCGCACTACAAGGCGCGAGTATAAGATGCTCCGCATCTAATACATGCTGACGCAAGCAGCGTAGGTCTCAGCACTGTTCTTGTGCAGAGGGCTGAAAAACTAGAAAAGGTTATTCCGATCGCTATTCAAAGCAGAAGCTAATTATTTCACAACAAAAATGAAGTGCCTTGCCGTAACCTGGGCTACGTCGAAGTTTAGCCCCTCCCTCTGCGCAGGCCTTTCAAAGTTGTGAACGACCACCACGCCTTGTGTTGGCTAGCTAACTTGGAGTACCCTTCAGGTCGGCATGCAAGATGAAGCCTGAGACTTCACAATTATGATATTACCATCATTTACAAGTTCTGCGAGAAACACTCCGATGCCGACTGCCTCTCTCAAGCGCCTCTCGACCCACCACAACCCGACGACCCGGATGACGACTACTTCTTGGGAACAATAACTGCCGACGACTTCGCTGAACGACAGCGGGCCGACCCGGGACATAGAGCACTAACACCTCAAAAGCAGGACCGCCGCAGTTTTGAAGTTAATCATGCGCGCACTTGCGTCACTCTTTCTGCGAAACGGTTTTCTCAAAAAGAAAATCTTCTCACCACTTCAAGCCAAGTATCTTCTTGTGGTGCTTTCAGCTCTGCTACCAGAACTCCTGCTGGCCCTGCCCAAAAATCCGACAGCAGGCCACTTCTGTATTTCACGCACGCTCTTGAGGATAAAAAAGGTACTACTGACCGCGTCTTACTGCCGACGTCACTCGTTAAGCGAGGACGTGACGGGATTGCCAGCGACGCAAGACACCATCGACATAAACTGAGTGGGATTTCTGTAGCCCATTCAACCACCTCACCGACCGTTCCAGCAAATCGGCATGGACCTATAGGGGCCATTTCCGACATCGGCTTTTGGAAACAAGTGGATCGTGGTAGCTACCGCCGACCTCACAAGCTACGCCCAAGACAAAAGCCCAGCCCAAAAACAGTGCAATTGAGGTAACTAAGTTTTTCGTTGAAAACATCGTCCTAAGTCATGGCGCCCCGGAGGTCCTCATCTACGACAGAAGAACGGCATTTACTACTGACCTATTTCAAGCGATCTTAAAATACAACCAGGCAAGCAACCGCTAGACGACAGCGTACCACCAACAGACCAACAGCCTCACCGAGCAACTAAACAAGACTATCGCCGACATGCTGGCAATGTACAGCATCACTTTTCATGAAAGGAAACACGTGAGCGCATGGCCTGTGCGCTCTGGCGCTGCGGTCAGCACGTTCAAGCGGGAGAGAGAGCAACCACAGTCTCTTATCTCTTATCTCGTGGCCAGCAAAGCAAGCACTCATTGATGATATAGAACCAGTGGCAAGATGGCAACTCCCTCTTCTTCAAGGTGATTCCGCGAAAGCCGGTGATCGCCTTGAAGGGGAAGAAGTTTGCAATCTTGCTATGGGTTTCATATCAGCAACAAATGGTTCTTTTGCTCATCGCGAAATGACGGGAAAAATGTCTGTGGTTGCTCTCGCTTCCGCTTGAACGCACTGTCAGCAGCTGCCGGAGCGCACAGGCCACGCGCTCCCGCCTTCCCTTTAATAAAAATTTTCACTGTACGTCGATGTCAAACACAAGACGTGGGGCGCCATTCTTCCATACGTGACCTTCACATTCAAAATGGCGGTGCAGGAGACGACGCAGATATCTCTATACATATTGGTCTACGAAAGGAGCCCGGCAACGACGCACGAAGCTATGTTACCCCATGTCACCGACGAAAAAAACCTCGATGTGAGTGAGTACCTTCAGCTTGCCGAAGAAGCCTGACAACTCGCCTGTATCCGTATCAAGAACAAACAGACGACCGAAAGCCGCCGTTAAAATCTTCGACGACTTTTCGCAAAATACCATCCCGGGGAACTTGTTTGGGCGTGGACGCCGATATGCCGACGTGGATCAGTGAAAAGCTTCTGCGGCGATACTTCGGACCGTACAGGGTGGTTTGACGTCTCGGCGCACTCGATTACGAGGTTGTCCCCGAGGGCATCACCAACATTCTACGGCGCATATCCTGACCTCAAGTCATTCATGTCACGCGCCTCAAGCTGTTCCATGCACGTTAACGAACTGGAGCAATGTATTTGTTGTATTATTTTTATTTATTTTATTTATTGGTAATGCAATCCTCTGGAGGGAATTTAGCAGGTGGGTACAAAATACGTAAACTTCAGCATATAACACCAGGAAAACAGATAGAACAGCCTATCACATTTCACATAGTAGGCAGCCATATAAACGAAGCAAATAAATAACTATCACTTGCGTTTTATAACGTAAACAAACGTAACAAAATTTTACCGATGACACATCACTCTCATTTTAAGAAAAAAAAACAGAGCTAGCACACAAGTAAAATTATTTAAACTGTTCCAATCCTGCACAGTTCTGGGAAAACAAAATATTTGAAGCAATTATTGCGGGTACGACAGGGAGTTATTGTACAATCATGGCATTGTCTGGTGGCGTAACCTGAAGAAAATGAAATAATTTTTCCAATATCTATCTCGTAATGCCGATTAATTATTTGATATAAATATTTTAATCGGGATATGCGGTTTATTTCTGAAAGTGAAAGTAAGTTAGCTCTTACTAACAGTTCACCTTACCGAAGTTCGTCCATAACTGTTATATATGAAGCGAACGGCTCTTTTGCACTTTTTCTACTTTATGAATGTTAGTTTGAGTAAGTGGATCCCAGATCACTGCAGCATAATCAAGGGCCCATGACAAGGATGCGCAGCCATGCGTTGCACACCTGCAATGAGGAGCGATATAAAATAGTACTTGCATTTATACTCAAAAGAAATCCCCTTTTTCTACGCATACGCCGGAAACAACGCGTACTAGTAGAGTCATTGGTACAAGAAACTTCACTTAGAAGGAAACACAGGGTGTAGCACACTTAGGAGAGAGGAGGGGGGACAATGACCCCTCCTCTGCTGTACACATGGCTACGACTTCCACTGAATGATCGATAAGTGAAAACCTACGAGTTGCTCTTGGGAAAGAACACTCGTATATTCCCAAGCCAGCTCCATAGTTGTGATTGTAAGCACTTTCGTGTTGAAAATACTTTCCTGTTGTGTATATATTTCTGCTACGTCTGCTGCCCATATTACCGATTACCTCGAAAATGCACAACTCAATTGTGCATCTACGCCAGTAGAAAATCGGCAACTGGCTAACGCACAAATCACATGGCACTTATTATTACCGAGGCCTTGCTAGCCACCAACAAGCTCGCACACAGTTCCCTTCAGGTTCTTTTCATTCGTTGCATTATTACTTTTTCAAGCTTTGGCGTCTCAATTGAACAATTGCTCCGATGGGCGAGTAAGAAAGGATCCTAATGGTACTTACAACAATGACGTTCAGAGCATAATAGCCCTTTCTGGACATGAAGCTCACCGTGTCGGCCAGTCTGAATCCCTCCTGCTTGCGAATGGTGATCTACGTGCCATCGACACAAGCCAGCGCGCATGGGATGCAACCGCGTACCCTAAACTCCGACTTTGCCTCATCCGTAGCAGCTGTTGTCAGTGGGAAATCCGCCAGATTTTTCCCAGAAGCCATGGTGATGACGGCCTGTGTCACCTCATGGACAGTGTTGCTCACGGCCGGCTGAGACTTGCCGATGTGCTCCTCTCGACCAACGCTTCTCTAGAAGCAGCCGGTGGCGAAAAATTTTAGCGCACACAACACTTTCCTCTCCGTGGAAAGGCCACTGGCTCGATGGCATACGATAATAGGGACACATTCGTCGCACAAGCTACGCACTTTTCGTTCGTACATACGAGAACATTGCCAGAACACTTCTTCAGTGAACTTTTCAAATGCACCTTTAACCTCGCTTCGTCTTCTCTCCCGGCTGCAGCTGCCGCAGAGGTGAGACGAAAAACCGTGGCAATGGGAACCGCCATGTTGTCTAAGTGCCCAGATGCTGAAAAGTCGCGAAGTCCTTACATTTCAATCCAATCCATGCCACCTAGCAGCCATTTGAATCCATCCGGTTTCTTTCGAATGTTTTCTCCAACTGTTCCTCCGCCTTCATCTGAAAACCGAAAAAAACCACTCCAGTGACACCTCAGCCTACGTCACACAGAGCGTCACAGCATTCGTCACGGCTTGAATGGGCCAATCACGTGCGACTCAATGGAACCTACCGCCTCCGTCTGGATTTTGTGTTTGCATATAATTGCACCACGGATTACTCTGGAGCCTACGCCACTGCTAGCGATAATGCTAGAACGTTAGATTCCACGTTTATAAACGCCGACGCGCTTCGCCACTTGTCAGTTGATCAACGGCCGACGCTCTGCTCGTCGCTACTAGTTCTAGGGTCCTACTGTAATCTGACTTTCTTTTTCCTGGCCACAAGTTCGCCCCGAATAAACAGTTTCATTTTCAATCTGAAGTCTGCTTTGTTCGTGAATGTCGCGACGCCGTGAAAATATAGCTGCTGCCGACACATCTTTTGGGAGCATGGATGGCACTGGAGAGCCCACAAAAGCACGAAACTTCGTCGTTGCTTATACAAGCAGCTATGATAACCGGAGAGAAGCCGGAAAGAAGGCAGTGATCACCGATAGGCTCAGAAAACAACTTCTCAGATTGCACCCGCCGCAAACAAGAGATGATGTACAAACCAGCAGGTAGTGCAAAAAAAATCTGCGCCGATCTTGACAGCAAAACGTCATTTATTTGGAATATAAAAAACGCAACAAAAATGTGTCTGCTAAGTTCAGACGATGGCGAGCAAAACAACCAATAATGTCCACGCATATATTCTGAGTATATCATGGCAAATTTGTCACGCTGTTCTGTACACATTTCCAGTAACTGAATGTTTTCCTGTCCTTTTTTATAGGGGAAAGATTCAAGGGCGCTCCGATGCGACAGGTGCTAAGCATTACTTTTTATTCGCGGTTTCAGCACATGCTTCACAGTTTTCAAACCACAGAATATAAAATATTCAAATGTATAAGAAAGACTTGTAAAAACTTAGTGCCATCATGCGAGTCGTTCCAGCAGGCTGCCTTTTTGAACTTGTCAAGCAATTCTTAAATGTCCACTCATGGTGAGTCACGGTGGAGGCTCAACTGGTGCCGGACTGTCGGTGTCGTTGTTCTGCGTGAGCTAGCCTTAGTCTTCTTAGTTGCCACCATGGTTAAAAGAACAATGAACTCCGGAGATAAACCAATCGCCGGCTTACTCGCTGGCTGCAGCAACGTCGACTGGAAACACTCGTAAGGTAAACGTGCTCCACCTTCTGAGGCGCGACTTGGACATAAGGCGTCTCGACCTTTCTACATAAGCAATGCAATGTTTTGACTAGTGACGTAGACACACTATATTGGTCAGGGAGGCAAGCATTCTATTGGCGAACATTGACCCACCATTCTCTGTGGTAATGACGACAGGCGCGTCTTTTGGTAGGCGACTAGAATATGACAGCTTGGCATAGCATAGCCTTCCAAGTGGGGCGCAGAACGTATGGGACATTTCTTATCAATACGTCAAGTTAAGGGATTCTGAAAAAGAAAGTAGTAGCATGATGAAACGTGCGCAAGCTAGATGGACAGTTTTAAGCGTGGAGGTAAAAGAGTGGGCGCTACAAAGGATGAAGATCACGCATCTGCATTGATGATATGTAAACGTCACGTTGCGGTACCAAACATGACTGTGCTTTGCTTCACCTTACCCACTTCTGTACTCTTTCGTATTCTCAATAACCTTGCTCCTGGTCAACCTCACTGAACATTGGCACCCCTTGCCATGAATTTACATTTCTCGGCTTGTGCTTTAACCGCACTGCAAAGCTATAATCAGTTCTCTTGTTTTAGCTCTTCTCCTCTACTCCACTTCATCTGTTTGGTGCGGCTGAGAGACGGTGATACTCATTACCTAAAAGTAGTACAAACTTTAGGTAAAAAATTACTAAATAACCTGCGCTTTCGGCAAGGACGTCAATAAAGATTCAATTCAGTAGGACTTCAAACGCGCAATTGATATTTCGAAATCCTGCTCCACCAAGAATGTGTGATGTGATTACAGTCTGCGCAGATACAGCAAGATGTTCTTGAAGCCTCCTATGAGTTAATTTTCATCAACACCTCTCCATTTTTTTCTCTTTGCAGACTGTTGTTCATGAAGCTGTGACGTACATGCATTCTGGAGTCAATTACACGTGCGAATTAGGCGCATGCGACTCAACTGTTTGTAAACCTTACGACCTCCTGATAGGCTGCTGGAAAGATTAATTTAGCTATAAATAAATGAGACGTGCTGGAATGCTTTGTGTGGTTCAAATGAATTGACTTGGTATATATTGTATTTCCTGATGAAGAGCCCCGCCACGGTGGTCAAGTGGCTAAGGACCCGGCTGCTGTCCTGCAGGTCGTGGAATCAAATCCCGGCTGTGGCGGCTGCATTCCCGATAGAGGCGGAATTGTTGTAGGCCCGTGTGCTCAGATTTGGGTCACGTTAAAGAACCCCAGGTGGTCAAAATTTCCGGAGCCCTCTACTACGGCGTCTCTCATAATCATATGGTGGTTTTGGGACGTTAAACCCCACAAATCAATCCCTGACGAAGGCAGCACCCCGACTGAAATCTAAAGATAAGAAGTGTTCTCGTGCGATCGTCTGCTAAAACCTATTTTTGATTTTCATTGAATCAAGAGAATACGCTCGCTTGACTTCTTTATGCGAAACAGCTCTTTGACTCACGTGTGTAACGCCATACTCATGTGCGCTCTACGAACACGCCGCAACGCAACGTTTAAGGTATCTATAAACGCTGCCCCAAGGCGTTCTCCTCGCCGTAAAAAGTTGGAGTGGTGCCAACTACGTCTCGCCGCAGCTACGTCTTGATGCCAAGCTCCCCTCACACGCTTGCCTCGCAGGTGCGTGCTGAAGTCACTCCCCGCACCCGCAGCACACTTACCGCAGCACCCACAGTTGGATGTTCATTAGTAACGAAGTAGCGATACATATATTGAAGGGAGCATTTTATAGACTTGGGCCCATAGTCCGAAGAAAATGGGGGGACACACAATAAAAAACATTGCAAAAATACAAGGGTAAATGGCAAGACATTGTATTATTAACAGAACAGTGTTAGAAAACAGCTATAGGAAAATAATGAAGCAATAAAACATGAGAAAACACAACTACAACAATACAATCGCTTAATAGCAATTGAAAAAGGACTACATATCATACCTTATGGAAATATAAGATATATTTTCGAGGAAGAAGGGAGGAAGCAACAAAAAGGGAGAAGGCAGGGAGGTTAACCAGAAAGACATCCGGTTGGCTACCCTTCACAGGGGGATGAAGGAAGGGGACAACAAAGACGAAAAAGAGGGAAGAGATGGAAAAAAGGGAAGAGAGGGAAGAGATGGAGTGGGGGAGAGACTGACAGTAATTTCACTGCAGCGTGTGGAACTCTACCGCATGTCAGAGGCGTTCACACAAGCCTGTCTTTCTTAGGAAACACAGCAGGGCTTTTAATGCCTTGTGGGCTGTCGAGGCATGTGTACGTTGCTGTAATAGCACCTGCACGGAAAGAGGCCGATCATCCAGTCGCCGCATTGCGTTGGCAAATACTTGTCTATCTGAGGCAAATTGAGGACAATGACACAGCAGGTGTTCGATATTTTCGTCGGTGCCGCAAACATCGCACGCCGCACTGCCAGTAATTCTGATTAACGTGGTATAAGCTTTCGTGAAAGCAACTCCCAGCCAAAGGCGATACAGGAGGGAAGCTTCACGTCGATGTAGGCCGGATGGAGGCCGGAGTTGTAGTGAAGGGTCGAGCTCGTGGAGTCGTGTACGTCGTATGCTTGGTGTGTTCCACTCAGTCAGTGTGAGACTGCAGGCCAGTTGACGAATCTGCCTCACCGCATCTGCTCTTGAAAGCGGTATCGGAACACTGTTCGCTTCTTTATGTGACGTGCGAGCAGCATAATCTGCAGAATCATTGCTGCCTATACCACTATGCCCAGGTAACCACTGAAAGACGATGTCATGGCCTTTTTGTATTAACAGGTGGTGGAGTTTCACGGTTTTGTAGGTCAACTGGTCGTGGCATCCGCGTCGGAGAACTGATATCAGGCACTGTAACGCTGGTTTTCAGTCAGAAAACACAGCCCATTTACCTGGTTTTTCTTCTGAATTGATGTGTTCCATTGAATTGCGCAGAGCCTCGAGTTCTGCCGTCGTTGAAGTTGTCACATGTGAAGTCTTAAAACACCGAGTTACCCTTTGTGATGGTATAACCACTGCTCCACCTGAACTAGACGGCGTAGTAGAGCCATCCCTGTAAATGTGCACGTGGTTACTGTAGTTTTCTTCCAGTAGGAATAGACTCACTTGCTTCAGGGGATGTGTCAGTAAGTCCGATTTTCTCCTCATTCCTGGAATCATTAAGTGAACTCGCGGCCGGCTCAAGCTCCAAGGAGGAAGCAGTGGCTTTGATGCAGGTGCGTATGTCTCAGCAAACGATGAACGATGCTTGGAGACAATAGTGCCGTATGTCGTGTAGGGCCTTTCAGCAGCTAAGCTCGCCAGGTCGTGGGAAGGGGTCCTGGCATAATGCCTGAGGTGCATGCGCATTGGCTCGGTAATAATATGCGTATTTATCGAGTGATCTTGAGCGATGGCAACGGTTTCAGCCGTTGAAGCACTGCGGGGTACTCCAAGGCATATCTTAATTGCTTGGGCTTGAATGCTCTAAATTGCGTGCAGGTTGGTCTTGCCGGTGTTAGATATTGCAGGTAAGCTGTACCGTAAGAATTCGATAAACAGCACTCTGTACAGTTGTAGCATGGATGGTATGGGCACTCCTCAATTCTTTCCTGCAAGGAATTTGAACATCTGGCATGTTGCGATCAGCCGCTTCTTCACATAGTTCACGTGTGGAGTCCACGACAGGTTTCTATCTATTATGACTCCCAAGAACCTGTGGCTTCTGCTGAACGATATGTATTCTTCATTAATTGATATACTGTAAGCAGACATTGGTTTCCGCGTGAACGCTACCACTGCACATTTTCCGCAGGATACCTCGAGGCCTTGTTTACGAAGATAGCGTGACGTCGTTGTAGCAGCCTTCTGAAGGCGGGCGCGAAGCTAAGGCCTTGTCACACCTGATGTCCAAATGCAGATGTCATCAGCATAGACAGAGAGTTCTACAGTGCTAGGTAGCTGCTCGACTAGACCAATGAGAGTTAGGTTGAAAAGGGTAGGGCTTAGCACTCCTCCCTGAAGAACTCCTCGGCTGCTGTAATAATCAGGTGTCGGGCCATTCGCTGTCATCACGTAAAATGATCTGAGCTGTAAGTAGCTGTACACCCACATATATATCATGCCACCAAGACCTACTGTTTCCAAAGCACTAAGAATGGCTTCATGGGTAACATTGTCGTAAGCCCCCTTTACGTCTAGAAACAGGACGGTGCACAGTCTCTTACAGGCTTTCTGGTGTTGAACATATGTCACCAGATCAACAACCTTGTCGATTGACGAATGGCCACGCCTGAAACCGGTCATGGATACTGGATAGATTTCGTAGTGCTCTAAATACCACTCCATTTGTGTTAGAATCATTCGTTTCATCGTTTTTTCCACACAACTAGCAAGTGGGATAGGACGGTATGAGGCAATATCCAAAGGATATTTACCAGCCTTTAAAAGTGGAATGAGGCGACTTGACTTCCATGCCTGGGGATCCGTACCAGTCTGCCAGGAGTCATTGTATAGGCGTAAGAGTGCCTTCCGAGCTTCGTCTTCAAGATTACAAAGGGCACGATAGGTAATGCCGTCACGACCGGGTGCTGAAGAACGTCTGCACAGAGCCAGTGCCGCCTCTAGCTCATCCATGGAAAACTGGCATTCCACACGGGGATCACGTGATGGCGGTGGGTTATCAAATGTTCCCGTTCTTGATACTGTGAAATTGGAATCACCGACAATTCTTCTACAGAAAGATTCTGCGACGTCAATCTCTCTGCATCGAAGGTGAAGTGCCAGAGATGTAAACGGGTGTCGCTGACCCAAGATTGTGCTAAGACCCCGGACAGTTCGCCATATCAGTGATAGGGGCTTTCGTGGATCCAACGACTCACAAAAGGATGTCCGACGTCGCCTAGCCAGTTTATTTATGTGCCGCTGCATTTTCTTTTGAATGCGTCTAGCCAGCCTCAAATCATCCATGCACTTTGTCCGTCGGTACCTTCGTTCTGCACGACGACGTATTGCGCGAAGTTTCTCAAGCTTGATGTCGAAATCGGTGCGCTTGTGACTAGTCAAATGTGTATGCGTGGTATTCTGCAGGACATCCTTTATCGAGTCCTCTAGGTTATCTGATGAGCCGTCGGTACAGCAGTCTTCCATTAACATTTTGAATTTCGGCCAATCGGTGTACTTGAGGCCTATTAAGGACTTGGAGCTGGTGAAACCTTCTATACACAGGTAAGTTGGTATATGGTCGCTGCCCCACGTTTCCAGATCCGACAACCAGTGCACTTTCCTGGTAAGTGAGCGAGAAACCAATGTAAGGTCCAGGCAGCTGCTATAGGCTGATCCGCGTAAATATGTAGAGCTTCCAGCGTTACAAACGCAGAGTTCGTACTCCGAGGCTAAGGACACCAATTTTCTTCCTCTAGACTGGTCCCTGGAGCTTCCCCATAGAAAATGGTGGGCATTGAAGTCGCCAGTGATCACGCATGGCCTTGAAGTCGATGTGAGAATACCGCGTAAGCGCTCGCAGTCAAGGCGGCTTGATGGAGATAAGTAAGCTCCGATAATCGTGAAAGCAACCTTATCTTTCTTCACGGTAAGGCACACATACTGATTCCCTTCATCAGTAGAGACTCTGTGGTGAACTTAAGTGAGGTCATTGCGCATGAATACAATAACTTTGCTGCAGTCTCTGTGAGTGTAAGACATAAAGCACTCGTATCCTGACAGCTTGATTGAAGCACACAGGTTGGGTTCACAAATCACGATAATGGGAAAGCGGTTCACAAATACAAACTGTCTAAAGTCAGACATGCGTGACTTCAGACCTCTGGCGTTCCACTGAAACACAGATGCATTCTTGACTTCCGCTCGAAACCACTGTGCCTCGCTGGCCATGGTTTTACCTTAGAGCTGCAAGCACCAGACTCAGGGTGTCCAGCACATGCAGTGCGGTCTGCGCAGCCGAAGTTTTTATATTACTCAGTAGGACACGCATAGTACTCATCAGCGATTGCAGCAAGCTTATCACTTGATCTTCATTCATCGCATCACTGGTTTGAGGGGTCGTCGAGGGTGTTGGGATTTGATGCAGCTCCGAAGTAGGTTGACGTCGTGGAAGAGAGGGCCACTGTTCGGAAGTTGCGACTGCTGTCCCTTTCTTCTGTTTGGCAGTATCCGTCTTCAGGGAGCTCGGTGTTTGTGGGTCAGCCTCTTTGATAGAGGATGGCATCTCTCTATCGGTGGAGGCGTTTTTCCGTGATGGTCTTCGCTCACGACGCCGTCGTCGGCGTAGTGTAGCGGCAGCTTCCCTGTGCGTTGAATTGTCCCGCACCATACGCCTTAGTACCGCGTGCTCGTTTCGCACCCGCGGGCAATCTTTGGATGAGGCCTCATGAGCGCCGTGGCAGTTTAGACATCGTAGCATGGTGGCACTGCAGGCGTCTTTTGAGTGAGAGTCAGCGCACCGCGGACACACAACTTTGTTCTCACAGACACCTTTTACGTGTCCCATCTTGAAGCACTTGTAGCATTGCAGTAGCTTTGGTATGTAAGGACGTACTGAGTGGCGAACATGGCCAACTTGGACATGCGAGGGAAGGCTGTATTCCTCGAACACAAGCCTCAAGCAGCGTGAGTCGCCGAGTCTGGTAATGTGCGTGATGCGGGTGCCTTCAGTCGCTGGCTTTATTAGTATTGGCAGGTCATTAGCTGAGATGGAAAGATTCATATCATAAATGACGCCTACAGTGCCATTACAACCTGTAGCGACCATTGGCCGAACTTTCACGTTGCCGATTTCTTTTATGTGCCGAGGGTTTGCAGTGCGCTACGGTGCATAACGTCTACAGCAAGAACATTTTTCGTGCATTTATCCTCACATCTTTGATCTCATTCGGCGCGGTTTCCTCGAAAAGCACAGAAAGAACTTGCCTGTTGAGGAGTCGCAAGTTAGATGCAGGGTCTTCGGGCATAAACGGCATGGTGTGCGGCCACCGCTGTGGTGCAGTCTTCACGGTTGAAACACTTGCCGACGATGCCGTCCGCAGCAGCCTTCGTTTTGTAGATCGAGTCATGACGACCGTGATGTCATCATCCGATGACTCGAAGCCGTCCGAATACAAATCGGTTGCCTCACTCTTGGTGTCGTTCGACGCGTTGCTACGCTTCCTGGACGACGAAGTCCGGCGCGACGGTTGCACGCCTGGAATATTCTCAGGTGTGTCCTGAAGCATCACCACAAAAGAGGGAGCGGCAGCTCCCAGGATTTCCAGGAAAACAAATTGAAAACACTGAGACACGGGCACAAGCGTTCTGTGAGAGAATCACTTCGTCGTCGTCATATTTTTCATATATTTTTCGTAGTCATCTATTTTCGAAGTTTCTTTTAATATATACGGGCTACCTGAGTACTTTCATTTGGTTGAATAGAGTTTCATAATGCAGTGACTATGAATGACAATGGACTTTACGCCATAATTAGTGCAAACATGGTGTAGTTATAAATTTCGTTTTTATGTGTAGCGAGTGCAGTTAGTGTTTATTAGTAAGTCACAGATCATGTGGTTGATAGGTAGCCGACAGTTATTTATAATAAAGAAGAAACAAGTACAATGAAATTCGAATACCTTACTAATACACTGAATATTATGTTGTCTACCGAAAGCGAGGAAACCGCTAATAGACATGGAGGAGCGCCAATGGCGGAAGTAAGAAAGAAATAGACTTTATAATGAGTGCACACTCAAGCATCATGCAGGATGTAGAAGTGGTTGGCAAGGTACGATGCAGTTACCGTAGAATGGTGCGGTCTCGAATTCGCAGAGACTTGAAGAAAAAACGACAGAAACTGATACGCAAAAAGCCAATCAATGATCTAGCATTGAGAGGGAAAGTACGGGAATTCAGAGTCTCGCTTCAGAACAGGTACTCGGCTCTTAGTGAGGAAACCAACCTTAGCGTAGATACAATAAGTGATAATCTGACGAGTATTATCACGGAGTGTGCAGTGGAAGTTGGAGGCAGGTAAGTCAGACTGGACACTGGCAAGATTTCCCAGGAAATGGAAAATCTCATTAGGAAGCGTCAAATCATGAAAGCCTCTAGTACAACAGACGAAATAAAACTAGCAGAGCTTTCAAAGTTGAATAATACGCGTAAGGTATGCGATGTAAGAAGGTAAAACGTGAAGATATTTGAACACACTCTGAGAAACGGAGGAAGCGTCAAAGCAGAGAAGAGAACTTCGGATCGGCAAAAATCGTATGTATGAACTAAGAAAAAAAGAACGCAAAATAACTACCAATATGAATAGCATAGTTAAAATAGCGGAGGAGTTTTACAGAGATCTGTACAGTAGCCGGGACAACCACGACTTTAATTCTCTAAGAACTAGCAGTAACCCAGATGACACCCCACCATTAATGATAGAAGAAGTCAGAAAACCTTTGGAGAGCATCCAAAGAGGCAAAGCTGCTGGCGAGAATCACATAACATCAGATCTGCTGAAAGATGGAGGACAGATTGCGTTAGAAAAAACTAGCCACCCTGTTTACGAGGTGTCTACTGACGGGAAGAGTACCAGAGTCTTACAAGAACGCTAACATCTTCTTAATATATAAAAAAGGAGATGACATGGACTTGAAGAACTACAGGCCAATGAGCTTGCTCTCTGTAGTATACAAGCTATTTACATAGGTAATCGCTAACAGAGTAAAGAAAACATTACAATTCAATAAGTCAAAGGAGCAAGCAGGATTTTGAACAGGCTACTCAACAATCGACCACATTCAGACTATCAATCAGGTAATAGAGAAATGTGCGGAATATAACCATAGCCTTCATAGATTGCGAGAAGACGTTTGATTCAGTAGAAATATCAGCCGTCATGCAGACACTGCGGAATCAGGGCGTCGATGAAGTATACATATACATCCTGGAAGAAATCTACAGGATATGAACTGCTACCTTAATGCATCATAAAGAAACAAAATACTAATCAAGAAGTGTGTAAGGCAGGGGGACACAATCTCCCCAATGCTATTTACCGCGTGCTTACAGGACGTTTTCAGAAGCGTAGAATGGGGCAGTTACGCAAAAAAGTTAATGGAGAGTACCTTAGTAACCTGCGCTTCGCCGATGACATTGCATTGCTGAGTAACTGGGGGGGGGGGGACAAATTGCAACTCAGTATTACGCAGTTAGACAAGGAGCGCAGAAAGTTGTGTCTTAAAATAACATGCAAAAAACGAAGGTAATGTAAAACAACCTCGGAAAAAAGCAGCGCTTCGAGATAGGTAAAATGTACTTCAAGTTGTAAAAGACTATGTCTACTTAGGGCAGGTAATAACCGCGGATCCGAACCGCGAGATTGAAGTAACTAGAAGAATAAGAATAGGATGGAACACTATTGGCAAGCACGCTCAAATTATGACAGGTAGATTGCCCCTATCCCTCAAGAGGAAGGTATATAACAGCTGTATCTTGCCGGTACATAGCTACGGAGCAGAAATCTGAAGACCTACAAAGAGGGTTCCGCTTAAAATGAGGACGACGCAGCGAGCAGTGGAAAGAAAAATGGTAGGTGTAACCTTGAGAGACAAGAAGAGAGCAGAGTGGATTAGGGAACAAACGGGGGTTCTAAATATCATAGTTGAAATCAAGAAGAGGAAATGGACATGAGCCGGGCATGTAGCGCGAAGACAGGATAACCGCTGGTCATTAGGGGAACTAACTGGATTCCCAGAGAAGGCAAGCAGGTTAGGGGGAGAGACAAGGTGAGGTGGAGAGATGAGATGAAGAAGTTTGCGGGTATAAACTGGCAGCAGCAAGCACAGGACCGGGTTAACTGGCGGATCATGGGAGAGGCCTTCGGCCTGCAGTGGACGTAGTCAGGCAGATGATGATGATGATGACGATGATGAAGATGTCTAACTAATGAAATAGTCTTCGAATGACGAGGGCTGAAATTGATGATGCGGTTGACGTGGTTCTGCATGTGTTGTACAGATGAAATGTATGAGTGATAGGTGTTTGCCCAGGTACATATGCTATAGTGAAAATTACTTTGGATAAATGAGAAGTAGAGTGATACTAACGCAATAGTACACAAATATGGCAGAGATGTAATGAATGCGCGAATACTAAATGTGGTCTTTTTCTTTACTTCTGACAAGCATAGACCAAAATAGAATTTTTCGGTGCGCCTAAGCGCACACCGAGAAAAGCAACAGTATCACATGAACAGATAGTATTAGGACCATACTTATGCCAGCGGGAGTAAACAATAGGTTTTCAGAAGTTCGGAAAATTATCAACTGCGTTTTATAGGGGTGTATTGGTAGGTCAGTATTCCTATACCATAAAACTACAACGCTGAGTCCAGAGTTTACTTTTGTTCTTAAACGTGGAACTAATTGATGATTGATATGTGGTGTTTAACGTCGCAAAACCACCATATGAATATGAGAGATGGCATAGGGAAGTGCTTCAGAAATTTCGACCACCTGAGGTTCTTACCGTGCACCCAAATCTGAGCACACGTACCTACAATATTTCCGCCTCCATAAGAAATGCAGCCGCCGCATTCTGGATTCAAACCCGCGATCTGCGGGTCAGTCTTCGAGTACCTTAGCCACTAGACCACCGCGGTGGGGGTAAAGATGTAAATAAATTGGCCTTACATCATACTGTGACGTCGTCAGCGTACAAAACACAATGTGCAGAGGCTATGACATGAGGAAGATGATGATGACATGTAGGTTTTAACAGCGCAAGGGAGAAATCTTGTTCAAAGAGCGCCATGGAAAAGATGAAAGAGTGGCAATGACTTGGAATGTAACAATGACATATAAATTATGTCAACTAAGATGATGCTACAGGGCTGTATAAGGACCTAAAGTTGCTCGCCTTAAAGCAGATAAAGCATAATAACCTTACGTATAAGACGCGACGCGGTATCGACGAGGATGTGGATGAGATGCACTGAAAACCAGCAGCAATGGTGTGAGCAGTTCACCAGCGATGGTGCGGAGACCACCCATTCTCCTCTTCGTCAGACACACACGCGCATCGTCCCACGAAATGTCAACATGCATGTAGCATAAACCCTGCTGGCAGAAGCGCCTTCTCGGCGCATCTAGATGTGAACGTAAGCGGGAGAGTGGTATGGCTTTAAGAGTGCCACGTGCACGATAACGGTATCTTCTGAGGCAGTTGAAGGCGATAGGGCAGCAGGGCAATTTCGTGCGTCACAAAAGTGATTCCACGAAGGACCCTTTATGGACCTGTGTAGCGAGAAAGTTTTTCCGACAAGCCGACTTGACGGGTCGGGGACCACATCAGCACCAATGAACAGGGTAAGAAGTGCATGTCGCATTGTCGTTGATTGTACAAACACCGCTGGTTCCCTTGAGGGGCCAGAAGGCAAGTGCGGGTGATTTCACGCCCGTGCGCAGACTGAGTGATAGCGTCAAGGACATATCCGCTGGTCAGTGTCGCGGTAGACGGAATGACTGTATCTAGGGGTAATGTAGGTTCTCGGCCGAACAACAGAAAAACTGGGGAGTAAGCGGCAGTGTCGTGGCAAGAAGAATTGTAGGCAAATGTGACGTACGGCAACGCGAGATCCCAGTCGGTATGGTTGGTAGAAACATACTTAGCTAGCATGTCTGTAAAAGTTTGATTTAGACGCTCCGTGCCTCCATTGGTTTGCGGGTCGTAAGACGTAGTCAGCTTTTGTTTCGTTTAACAGGACTGCAAGATGCCGGCTATCGCCTTCTACGAAAAGGTGTGGTCACGGTCTGTCAGCAGCTTCCGTGGACTACGTGTTGCAAAATCACTTCCTTGAGAAGAAAGTCGGGGACATCTGTGGCGCAGCTTGTTGGAAGAGCTCGTGTGATGGCATAACGCGTGTCGTAGTCGGTGGCTTCGGCTATCCACTTGTTGCCCGAGGAAGACAAGGGGAAAAGGCAACGTAGGTCCAAGTCAACGAGGAAGAACGGTTCTGACGGAAGGTCGAGTGGTTGAAGGCATCCGGCGGGAATTGTCGATGGTGTTTTGCGGCACTGGCATTTCTCACAAGCCGCAACGTATCTGAGCGTGCAAGCCCTGGCCAAAATAAGCGTCGGCGTATTCGGTCGTAAGTGCGTGAAATACCAAGGGGACCAGCAGTCGGAAGGTCATGAAGTTTATGTAGAACTTCCGAGCGAAGGCGCTTCGGAATGAAAAGCAGCAGCGCCGGTCCGTCCAGCTCAAAATTTTGGCGGTATAATACACCATCATGAATCACGAATGAGTGATGGGACTGATTGGAAGATGGTGATTCGAGGCGCTGAATGATAGCACGCAAAGACGCATCATGGCGCTGCTCGTCACCGACGCATGTCATTTGCGAAAGGGAAAAGGCGCAAGGCTCGGTGTCGGTGTCAGGCATAGAGCTCGACTCAGCAACCGGGTAGCGGGACAGGCAGTCTGCGTCCTGATGTAGGCGTCCAGACTTGTGCCTCATTGTGTAGGTGTACTCTTGCAGTCTCAGAGCCCAGCGCCCAAGCCGGCCAGTAGGATCCTTCAGAGACGAGAACCAACATAGCGCATGGTGGCCCGTTATTGTAGAGGAACTCGTGCCATATAAATGTGGGCGGAACTTCGTGACTAGCCGAACAAGAGCAAGACATTGACGCTCTATGATTGAATAGTTGCGCTCGGAAGCTGTGACAAGGCGGCTTGCGTAGGCGATGACTCGGTCGCATCCCCGCTGGCGTTGACTTAGGACGGCTTCAATCCCGTGACCATTCGCGTCAGTTCTTCTGTCGAAGCGGACGGGTCAAAGTGGGCCATAATATGTGGAGTCGTGAGGAGGGTGATGAGTTGAGAAAAGCGGCAGCTTGAACGGAACTCCACTTAAAAGTCGCGTCTTTCTTCAGAAGGTCGGTGAGTAGTAGAGTGATCGTTGCAACATCTTTGACGAACCTTCTAAAATAGAAACAAGGTCCCCAAGCTGCGGACGTCCTTGACAGACTGGGGTACAGGAAAGCTCGTGATGGCACGAATTTTCTCTAGGTCAGGCTGCAAACCTGATGCGTCGACAATGTGGCCCAACACCGTAATCTGCTGGTGGCCGACACGACATTTCGACGAGTTTAGTTGGAGGCCAGCAGTGCGGAAGATGTCTAGAACCACTTACAAACGCTGGAGGTATGTCCCAAATGTTGGCGAATATGCAAGGACATCATCCAGGTAACACAGCCATGGTGACCGCTTGAACCTTTGCAATAGCGAGTCAATCATATGGTCAAACGTGGCTGGGTTGTTGCATAGCCCAAACGGCATCACAATGAATTGATATAGGTCATCAGGAGTTACAAAAGCAGTCTTTTCTTTGTCTTTCTCGTCGACCGCAATCTGCGAATAGCCAGAACGTAGGTCAATTAATGCAAAGTATCGCGCGCCATGGAGACAATCAAGGACGTTATCAATTTGGGGCAAAAGATAAACGTCCTTTTTCGTGATTCAATTAAGATGGCGATAATCAACGCAGAAGCTCTATGTGTCATCTTTCTTTTTGACGAGCACAACAGAAGATGTCCAAGGGCTCGAGGAGGGTTCAATGATACCTGTGGCTAGCATCTTGTTGACGTTTTCTTGAATTACCTTACGCTCCGTGGCAGACACCCGATATGGTAGGCGATGAATGGGAGGAGAATCAGGTGTAATAATGCGGTGCTTCAAGAGGGAAGTCTGACCAAATGGACTGCTGCCGATGTCAAATATGACTCGGTACGAAGCCAGAAGGCGGAGTAGTGCGTTGGATATCTCATGTTTCAGTTTCGGGTTGATTATAGGGAGCAAGGCCGCATCGAGGGTTGTGGCATCCTGCGGGCGACAGGAAGCAGAAGAGGAAGAGGAAGAGGAGCAGAAGAGGAAGAGGAAGAGGAAGAAGAGGAAGTTCTAAACAGAAAGTGCCGGTGGAACAGTCGATATCTCTCCCATGAACGCTAAACACTTGCCCCTTGATATTTGATTGGTTTATTGTAACAACACCTGTCTCAATTAGGTACTAATATAGTAATTGCGACGGATGCATCTATGAGTGCCGAGACGGCTGGTGTGGGTATTTTTTCTCTCTCATACTTCTGGTCATTTTCATTACGCCTTCCAAACTATACACCAATATTAAGAGCGGAATTATTGGCCGTTATACTAGCTATTCGTAAACTTCCTGCGACTCATTCGACAGCTGTTATAGTGTCTGACTCGTATTCCATGTGCTCATTTTCATCATTGTCAGCGACATCAGCAGTACTAGAAACTTTTAAATCATTAATCCTAGCAAACATTCGTCTAGGGCGAATGGTATGGGTGCCAGGCCATTGTAGTATATTTATGAACGACATGGCTGACACACTTGCGCGAACATCTCTCGATCTTCCGATTGTGCCAATGATGCCTCCTACAGCTTATGTAACAGCAGCAAGTTTAAAAAACTTTCCCTTCTTGAAGACTCATCAAAAGTCAGGATACCGAATCCAGATTTCTCGCACCTGCACTTCACATGGAATAATAAATGGTGTCCCACGCGTAAATTGGAAGTCTTGATAACAAAATTACGTTGCCGTGTACCACCTCTTAATTTCGACTTAAACAGGTCTGGTCTGGTGCCATCTCCTCTGTACTCAAGCTGTAACGAACCTGAACATATCGACCTATTTTTATCCCATATCACCGTTTCAAAAATCTAAGAAAATTCTTCAAAATTTTATTCAGGAACTAGGAATATCACTTGTTACTCCCAATATTTTGTCATTTGGGGCCACTTCATTGGGACAAAGCGACCGGAACATCTGCGGGGCTCTCTGCGCATTCATATTTAACACAAGAAGATTACCTTGCTGAGTCAGCGATCACTTCTCGAATGTTACTACCACTTATTATTTAGCTGATACACTGCAATGATTCAACTTTCAGGAGAATTTCATATTACGATTCCACCTCAGATATTCAACAAATTCTAATATATCTCCCCCCCCCCCTTTTTTTCCTCTTTTTTTTGCATTGCGCCAAATTATATTCACAGTCAAAACACAGTAATCATATTCCCCTAGTCTAGAAAACCTAAAGGTATTGACTTGCATTTACGACCGGCTTCTTGGCCAATCCCCCTTAGTGGGTGAGAGCCACAAAAGAAAGGAACAAGCAAGCAAGCAAGCAAGCAAGCAAACAGTCGAGCACGGCAGAATGCGTCGAAAAGAAGTCAATCCCGAAGATGAGGTTATGGGGGCGATTATCGAGCACGGTAAATAAAACATGAACATGGCGGCCGGCAAGGGTAATACGTGCGGTACACATTCCAAAGACGGCCACAGCTCCACCATCGGTGACATGGACGACTTGTTTTCCTGCAGGCTTGAGTACTTTTTTGAGGTGGCGACAGAGACGAGCACTCAATATAGACACCTGAGCTTCAGTGTCAACTAAAGCCGTCAAAGAGAGACCGTCCACGCGCATTTCCAGCATGTTCTTAATAGTAGGGAGCGTCAGCGGAGGATTTGGGTCACTCGCACTTGAGGCAGCACTACCTTCAGGAGCTGCATAATCTAGTTTTCCATCCGGGAAGATCCATAGTTCGTCGGTGATGGATAGTGGCGGGGTTGTTGCGACGGAGAATGGCGGCGTTGCGGTGACGGAGAACAAGTGGTAGAGCAGCTGTTCGGTGCGTCGGAAGCAGAATACTCACGGCTGGGCGAATACCGACGAGGGTCCGCGTATGGCAGAGGAGAAGAAGAAAATTGGTCCTAACGGTGGGGCGTCCAAGTGCTGCGACAGTAGCGGAAGACATGGCCGACTCGGGGACAGCGAAAGCTCTCGTCAAGCTATACGTGTCACGTCCTCCTGCATGAGTGAGGTGGCACTGAGACCGGTGCAGGTAGATGTAACAGCCGTGTTTGGTAGCCGCGTAAATTGAGGCAGGACACGGCAGCTTTTGGCCCTTTCAAAGCGGAGGCATTTTTTAATAATCACATCGACGGTCGTGACGTTAGTGTACACGAGCAAGTTGGGGGCATCGTCCACGATGCCCTTGAGCATATGACCCACCTTGTCACACTCTGTCATTTGCTCATCCACTTTCCGGCACAACGCGAGCACGTCTGTATGTAAGAGACATACGACTCAGTTAAGGACTCCACATAAGTGGCGAGTTTCTTTCGTGCTTCCATTTGGTGACTGGACGGGTCCCCAAAGATGTCGCGTAGTCGCTTCCTAAAGATATCTCCGCTTGTGATCTGGGTCTCATGGGCGTCGAACCAAACACATGGAGGGCCGTCCACGTAAAATATTACGTTGGTTAGCATCATCGTAGGGTCCCATCGGTGTGTCTGGCTAATACGCTCGTACATATGGAGCCAGTAGTCAACGTCAAGCTTAGGTTGTGCGGACAATGTACCGGGATGACGCGGGTAGGGCATAGTCAGGTATGTAGTGGCTGGAGCTACAGATAGAGTCGCTGACCGGTCAATAACATTGGTCGCCATGGCCGGAGGCTGAACGGTGTGACCACTGCAAATCTTCGTGCTGAGGACGGGGAACGTTCCACCTCTACCAAATATGTTACGCATAAGACGCGATGCCGTATCGACAAGGCTGTAGATGAGATGTATTAAAACTAACAGTAATGGTGTGACCGGTTCACCAGCGATCGAGCGGAGACCACCCTTCGTCCTCTTCTTGAGGCACACACGCGTATAGTCTCCCAAAATGCCAACATGCATGTAGCAATATATTAAAACCATATGAGTGAGGTGAATTATTAGCTAAAGACTAGTGGCAGTTTTACTCTTAGTAAAAGAATAAAACAAACTTTGGGACTGATGTTATTTAGCTCATTTGCCTCATAAGTGCCCTTGAACACAAGAGCCGCGAGGCTGACTCATTGATTTATATATGGAGGTAAACGTCCCGAAACCATGATATGATTATAAAAGACGCCGTAGTGGATAGTGGACGGCTCCGGAAATTTCGACCACCTGGGGTTCTTTAACGGGCACCCAAATCTGAGCACACGGGCCTAAAACATCTCCACCTCCATCGGAAATGCAGTCGCCGCAGTCGGAATTTGAACCCGCGACCTGCGGGTTAGTAGCCGAGCAGGATAGCAACTAGACCACCGCGGCGGGGCCAAGAGCCATGAGGCAGGGTGCTGTCTATGCGGCCACCACAACAGCAACCTCCGGATAGAGGCCGTGCTACGGCTCATCTCAAAATAAAGTGTTAAAACCTTGTACTTCTTTTAAAAATGCCACCAATGATTTTGTTTAAACAGGGCATCCCTACCGATAAACATAGAAGGGTGCAGTGGAAGCTGCTGTCGATAGGGCAATAAAAAATACTTTTTTTCTGATACCATCCAACTGGCTGCACTAGACATGGATGTGGAGAACTGTAAGTGGTTGACCACGTTTGTCACAGCTAGGTTGTTCACCACCAGACAGAAGATATGAATGTGGGCTGTGTGTGTGTACTATTTATAGCCTGGTAAGTGTTAATTGTTCGTAGCGTGATTTAGATAATCACGGCCAATTTTCAAGTTTGGGCTTGATATTATGTAGTTTACTTTTAGTCTGCCTATCCCATAGGCGCTGTCAATAAGCTCGGAAGCTTTGTTTTAGGAAGTGCTTCATGTCAAGTGCAGGGACAGTCAGAGATGGGTAGGAGGGAGCGTTGTGCGCGGATGCAGGTACCTGGTCCGCGGCCATGTTTCCAGCAATCTCGCGGTGCCCTGGCACCCAGCGCACCACAACATGCCGTTTAAGGGCGTAGATCGTAAAGAAAAGCGAGTAAAGCGATACAAGCACAGGATGTATTTTTTTCATTGTTTTTAAAGCTGTTACAACACTCAAAGGGTCCGTGTATACAACCACGCGTTCTAGTTTTAATTTCTTACCTCCGTAACAATATTGTTACGGTGCATCATCGACAGGAGCAAGCGTAGCGCTTTGCGAAGATGAAGAAGACACCTGCGTTAGGCGTTTGCGTGAGAGGCAACTCAGCCATCTTGTTCGGCTACCAATTCTCGATGGACGTTATCCTATAAGCCTAGATCTCGCCCCGTCACATTTGGTGGACCTGCTAGGTAACCGCCTCGCAACGGAACTTCGCAGCGGCCGTTGTTTGAAGGGTCATTCCACAACGATGAAGGAAAGGACGGCGTCTGCATCTGCTCCGGGTGTTCCCGCGGCCGGAGATGATGCGGCAACTACATCTCCTTCTGCGACCACAAGCTTCGTGCTCGAACCTCCTCGGGATCCTGGCACGTTTAGCGGTTCCAGCGATCCAGATGAAGTTGACGTTGAAGATTGGCTGGCAAAGTACAAACGTGTGAGCACTCGACACCGATGGGGCCCGACTCTTATGCTGGCGAACCTAATATTCTATCTTAGGGAACCGCCAAATCGTGGTATGAGAACCATGAAACAGAACTTGGGAGTTAGGCAGTGTGCAAGGAGAAAATGGTTGACCTGTTCGGAAAGCCGATTGGAAGAAAAATGGCCGCAAACAAAATGCTCGCGTCTCGGGTGCAGACCTCGACTGAGTCTTACGTCTCCGATATAGAAGATGTGTTAGCATTGTGTCGCAAAGCTAATTCCGAGATGCCGGAGGCTGACAAGGTTGGACATGTTCTTAAGGACATTGCAGATGACGCATTCAACCTCCTCAGCAGCAAAAAGTTTTCTGCGGTGGACGCCATTATAAAAGAATGTCGGTGCTTTGAGCAAGCGAAGAGTCGGCGGATTAACAGCATGTTTACCCGCCTTCCAATTACGGCTGCAACGTCGTCTTGCGAAGACCGCACAAGAACACAGCCGCCACCTCTAGATTCATCAGATCACGTGACCCGAATCGTACGGCGCGAACTTGAAACCATCGCCTTTGCTACGGCTCACACCGCTGCAAGTGACACGATCCCACTCACTGCTAACATGGTTCAAGCCATCGTCCGCCAAGAACTCGCCAGCATAGGCATTCTCTCGGTGTGCGCTTTGACCAGCGCGCAGCGAGCTCCATGGCGTCTACCCTCGCCCTATCACGAGCAGCAGTTTACGGCCTGATCTCGCAACCAGGCTGCGTGGTGAACCGTCGACAATCGACCAATTTGTTTTCATTGCTACCGTATCGGTCATGTACTGCAATTACCGCTGGTACTCGCCACCTCGGACTTCATCTGGACCTCACTACCAACAGGACAGCACCCGCTTCGGGACTGCCGCGCAGTTTTCTCCCCCAAACAACTACAGAAGGTTCAACAGCCGATCTCCGTCACTGCACGGTCATCAGTCTCGTTCACCTCCAAGACGTCGCCAGTCATCTCACTCACCGCAGACTCGCAGGCCGTCGTCCCTATTCAACCCCGCTCCTGCTTACCCGGAAAATTAAACGGTGCAGCGCGCGGAGGTGACGCTGCATTCTCGACTCCCTCCACAAATCCTCTCTTGACGATTCCGACGAGATAAAGTTTCTTAGACGTAGACGTTGACAGTGTGGCTATTTCTGCCCTTATAGATAATGGAGCGCACATTTCTGTAATGAGCGTGAACATTTGCCACGCTTACATAAAGTGCTCACGCCTGCCGCTTCTCGCACACTTCGTGTCGCTGATGGGAGGACGCCTGACGTTCGAGGGATGTGCACGGCCCGTGTGTGCATTGCCGGTCGTCATACATTAGTTCAGTTTGCCGTCATTGAAATGTGTCCTCATGACCTAATACTTGGTTTGGACTTCCTGTCACGTCATTCTGCGCTCATTGATTGTTCCACTGGTGTTCTTCAGCGTGAACTGCTGCAGCTTGCCGATTTCGCAGCTGACTATTCCCTCCCTTTATGTTCTCGTCACCGCGTTCGCTTGCCTCCGCAAGCTGCTACATATGTCACTTTGTCGTGCTCACGTCATGTGCGTGATGGAGACTACCACGTCACTCCTATAGTCGACGTACTGATGGTCCGAGGTGTCGCCCTTGCTCACACTGTTGTCGCCGTCACTAATAATAAAGTAGTTATACCAATACTCAACGTGAGCCTCTTGACACAAGTTATTCCACAAGACATGTCTTTGGCCACCCTATCTCCGCTTGGCAGCTGCAACGTTACTGGTTTGGAAACCGATACTACATCTCCTGTCTTGGTCGCAATTACACTCTGCCAGCCGATCACATTAACAAGATGATTGCTCCCGACCTCACTCCAGCGCAAGCTGCCAGACTCCGTCGTCTGCTAACTTCATATAGAGACATTTTTTATTTTGACCACCGCCCTTTCAGCCAAACAACTGCAGTGACTCACCGGAACAACACTGGTGATGCAAGTCCTATACGGTGGCATCGATATCGCGTATCTCACAAAGAACGCTAAGTCATTCTAAATGAAGTGAGAAAAATGATTACTAAAGACGTACTAGAACCATTATCCAGCCCCTGGGCCTCCCCAGTCATGCTCGTTGAGAAGAAAGATGACAGCCGGCGCTTTTTTGTGGACTTTTGCAAGTTAAACAAAGTGACCCACAAAGATGTCTACCCTTTGCCTCGGATTGATGACGCCCTCCATTGCCTCCATGGTGCCCAATACTTTTTTTCTATTGACTTTCAGTCCAGCTATTGGCGAATTTCCGTCGACCCCATGGATCGTGAAAAAACTGCTTTCGTTAGGCCCAACGGCCTCTACCAGTTCAAAGTCATTCCATTTGGACTATGTAATGCGCCGGCAACTTTTAAGCGCATGTTGGGCTCCCTTCTCTGGGGATATAAGTGGTCCATCTGCTCATGTTACTTGGACAATGTCGTCTTCTTTTCACCTACCTTTCACAGCCATATAACACGTCTGTCAGCCGTTCTGGATGTTTTTCGAAGAGCCGCTCTCCACCTCAATTCTGCAAATTGCCATTTCGAACGTCGCCGAATCAACATACTCGGCCACCTTGTCAGTGCTGCTGGTGTTCAACCAGATCCTGACAAAGTGCGAGCAGTACAACAATATCCTGAACCACGCTCAATCAAGGACGTCCGAAGTTTTGTAGGGATATGTTTCTATTTTCGTCGATTTGTCCGCAACTTCGCCGACATCGCTCGACTGCTTACTGAACTCTTAAAGAAGAACGTTTCCTTTGCATGGGGCGTAGAGCAAGCGAACGCCTTTTCGGCTCTTATCAATCTGCTTACTACGCCACCAATACTGGCCCATTTCGACCCTGCATCTCCTACAGAGCTTCGGACCGATGCCAGTGGCAATGTAATTGGGGCGGTCCTTGGCCAACGACAGCACGGGAAGGACCGCGGGATTGCTTACGCCAGTCGTCTACTTTCACCTGCTGAACGGAAGTTCTCCATCACTGAGCGTGAATGCCTAGCTTTAGTGTGGGCCGTGGCAAAATTCAGGACCTACCTGTATTCAGACCCCTGCGACCTTGATTCAGACCCCTGCGTTCTCTCCATCCACGCTTTGGGTGATATCTCCACCGAACAACAACGTGACCCGTCGTTACTCTCCCTCATAGAGCGTCTGACCTCTGCTCCAACAGACCCTTCCGTTCGCCTGTTCGAACTGCACGACAACATTCTGTATAGTCGCAGCTTCAACGCTGATGGCCCGGAAATACTACTCGTGCTTCCACTTCACCTGCGTTTCAGCGTTCTCGAACAACTACATGACGTACATACAGCCGGTCACCTAGGCGTCTCTCGCACCTACGATTTTGTGCGACGTCGCTTGTTCTGGCCCGGACTGTATCGTTCTGTGGTTCGCTACGTCACTGCTTGCGACCGCTGCCAACGCCGCAAGCACCCCTCTGTGCTACCGTCTGGGTCCTACATCCTATTGACCCTCCAGTGGAACCATTCTTCCGTGTTGGCCTTGACCTGTTGGGCCCGTTTCCTACGTCCACTTCCGGAAAAAATGGGTTTCAGTCGCCACAGACTACGCCACACGCTTTGCCATCACTAAAGCACTGCCGACAAGCCGTTCCACTGACATCGCTGACTTTCTCTTGTATGAAGTCATTCTTCATCACGGCGCTCCGCGGCAGCTGCTTACTGATCAAGGAAGGTAATTCCTTTCACGTGTTTTGGACGACGTTATCCGCGCCGCTCCACTGAGCACAAGCTTACCACCGCTTATTATTCACAGACAAATGGATTGACCGAGCGTCTGAACCGAAGGCTGACGCAGATGCTGTCAATTTACGTCTCGCCAGATCACCGTGACGTGGACAAAGCACTCCCCTTTCTCACGTTCGCGTACAATTCTTCACGATACGACATAGCTAGTTATTCGCCGTTTTATTTGCTATTTGGCCGACATGCTGCATTACCACTTGACACGCTCCTTACTTCGGCTGCCCCCTTGTCTACTGATTACGCCAGCGATGTCGTTTCTCGAGCCCATGCAGCCTGTCATCTTGCTGGTGATCGGCAGCCCTTGTCGCAAGCGCCCCAAAAAGAGCACTAGGGCAGTCGCCACCAAAGCGTGCACTTCTTGCCGGGGTCTCTGGTACTTCTCTGGACACCAAACCACCAAGTCGGCTTATCAGAGAAGCTACTACCACACTACCATGGCCCCTACAAAATGTTACGACAACTCAGTGACGTGAGCTACAAGATCGCATTCCTAAACAATGCCTCTTCGACCCCCTCACCCCAGACAGACGTTGTACACGTTTAAGATTCAAACCGTATCAACCTGCTCGTTCATCGCCGCCGTACTAAGCTCCTTGACGGCACTTCCGCCGCATTGCAGGGATGTTACGATGCATCATCGACAGGAACAAGCATGGCACTTCGCAAAGATGTAGAAGACACCTGCTTTAGGCGCTTGCGCGAGAGGCAACTCAGCCATCTTGTTCGGCTACCAATTCTCGGTGGGCGCTATCCTATAAGCCTTGATCTCACCCCATCACAATGTTGGCCAGCCACAAATAGCGCATGAGCTTCTGCGATGAAAATGCTTGTTTGTGGGTGCAAAATACCGGAAGCTGAAAAGGATGGCCCTACAGCTGCATAGGGTGCAGAAGTGAGAGACTTGGATGCATCTGTAAAAATTTCGGGGCAAGCGCATTTGTGTTTAGGTTCCATAAAGTACGTGTGTACATGTGCAATTGGTGCATGCTTCGTCACTTCCCCAAAAAATACATCACATTTTATCACCTGCCACTGCCACGGTGGTAGGTGTGCAGCAGGAGCCACGAGACACTGTTAAAAAAGCGGCACACCTGTTATCTCGGCTAGGCCGCTCACGCGAAGTGAGTAAGGGTGCCTCATCGAGGGCCGGTTTCTAAAAAGTGCACAACTAGACATATTGTTAATTATGGAATGCGTAGGGTGTTCCTTATCGCCATTCACTTTCAGTTGATAGATAAAAGACGTGTAGGACCTCTGCAGGGAGAGTGACCACTCATTCGAGTCAGCGTAAAGGCTCTCTACAGGGCTCGTTCAATAGGCACCTGTAAAGAGGCGGACGCCCAGATGGTGTACAGGATCCAGAATCTTCAATGTGCTTGGCGAAGATGAATGATATACTATTGCCCCATAGTCAAGACGTGAACGTACCAGGCTTTTGTACAGATTTATTGGGCACTTTCTGTCGCTGCCCCAAGATGTCTTCGACAGTAACTTCACCTTATTCATTGTTTTCATTCATTTATTGTTAAAGTGTTTGATGTGTGATACGAATGTTAGTTTTGCATCCAAGATTATAATTAGGAACTTATGTTCTGTGCTTATGGGGAGACGTTCGCCTTTCAAGACACTTTGAGGATTAGGGTGTAAGCCTCTTTTCTTTGGGAATAGGACACATGTGCTTTTTTATGGGTTGACTTTGAACCCATTTTCATCAGCTCATTTAGGCACATTGTTTATAGCAAGCTGGACCTGTCGCTCACAGATGTTGAAGGGAACAAGATTGATTGATATGTGGCGTTTAACGTCCCAAAACCACTCTATGATTATGAGAGACGCCGTAGTGGAGGGCTCCGGAAATTTAGACCACCTGGGGTTCTTTAACGTGCACCCAAATCTGAGCACACGGGCCTACAACATTTCCGCCTCCATTGGAATTGCAGCCGCCGCAGCCGGGATTTGAACCCGCGCCCTGCGGGTCAGCAGCCGAGTACCTTAGCCACTAGACCACCGCGGCGGGGCAAGAGAACAAGATTGAAAAGCTATCTAGATGTCAGCAACATATGTGGAGTAAAATATGTTATCGGAAATGTACTGACGGAGGGAGTTCAGTTTTATATTAGAGAGCGTGCAGCTCAGTACCCTACCCTCTGGTACTCCGCGTTCCTGTACAAATGTTCGGAACAAGACATTGCCCACTCGAACTCGGAATATGCGATCACATAGGTAACTTGCGAGATATTGAACATATAAACACGTATATCAATATACGAGAGGTCTCTCATAATTCCAAACCTCCACGCTGTATTATGGCCTCTTCCATGTCGAGGAATACAAAAAAACTGTTTATGAACAAAGGCTTCACGTATGCGTGTCTCAGTCCGCACGAGATGATCGGTGGTGGATCGGCCTTTTCTGAACCCACACTGGAATGAGCCTAGCAGTTTGTTGCATTCTAAAAAGTGGAGCAGGCGGCCATTAATCATTTTTTCGAAAACTTTACAGTTGCAACTGGTTAATGCTATAGACCTGTAGTTTGATACAGATGACAGATCCTTACCCTGCTTCTAAATCGGAGTTATCACCGCTTCCTTCCAAAAAGAAGGGATCACACCAGAAAACCAGATAAGATTGTAAAGGCAGAGTTTTTTCGTGTTTCGGAGGGTAGTTGCTTCAGCATCCCATACATTATGGTGTCCAGATCTGAACAAAGATGAGTTGCAACAGTTCAGTACTCTTTGCATTTCTGCAAAGCAGAAGGGCTCAATAAAAGCCTCGATTTTAGCTCAATATAAGCCTCAATATAAGCCTCGAGTGTGAGGAGCTCGATATATTTTTTAAATATGCACCAAAAAAGTTAGCTTGGTCCTCCAAGCTTTCTCCTAGAGTAATTACTAATGAGAGAGAATATGTTTGATGGCCTTTAATTTTCTCGACTTTGTTCCACACTTTTCTTTCATATGTGTACGAGTTGATGCTCGTGATAAACTTTGTCCAGCTCTGGATTTTCTGTGTGTTCTTTTTGCCTGCGATTTGACCTGCTTAAAAGTTTCCAGGTTTTCTACTGTTGGAAAATCACGGAGCAACGCCCACGCTTTGTTCTGAACCATCCGAGCTTTCCTACAGGCATCATTCTATCACGGAATTCGCCGTTTAGAACTCATTTCGCTCGTTTTATTAATGCATTTAGATGCAGCATCAAGAATAGAAACTGTGAAATATGCGACAGCGTCATCTATGGTCAGAGCAGACAACTCAGTCCATGTCGTGTGGGTTGGAGTTTGGTACGGTTCCCAATGAGCCGAGTCAAGCTTCCACCTCGGAACCTGCAAGTTGGCCTTTGTTTGGCACGCTGAGGATGATCAGGAAGTGGTCCTTCCCATAAGGGTTTCTAAGAACATTTCATTGAAAATCAGCTAAAAGTGGTGGTGATGAAATGCTAAGATCTATAAAGGAGTATAAATTGTTTGCGAGGCTAAAATACGTAGGTTCCTTTGCATATGAGAGACATAACCTTGACAAATGTATCAGCTGTTCAATGAGACATCCTCGAGCGCCACAGCGAGAATCACCCTGAAGGGCATTGTGTGCGTTAAAGTCATTTAAAATCAAAAAAGGTTCTAGAAGTTTTTCTACTAATGATTCCAAATCGTGCCTTTTGCGCTGATGGTGAGGTGGTATATACAGAGAGCATAAGATAACGAGTTTACTAAAAAGTACAGCTCGAATGGAAACTGCCTCAAGGCCTGTACGGAGCTTCATCTGCTGGCATGCCACAGTTCTATCAGCTTTAATGGCTACACCACTGGGTGATACGGCAGCGTCTTCACGGTCTTTCCGGAAAGTAATGTACTGGCGGAGAAAGCTGCTGTAGTTAGGAGTTAGGTGTGTTTTTTGCACACGCAGCACTTATGGGTTGACCTTACTGGGAAGTTATAGAACATCATCTAGAGTTCTGAGTAGCCTTTAACATTCCACTGAATAATCTTATTTTTATAAATTTCAAAAAAGAGTGCTGTCTGTAGACCAGATTGACATTGGTTCATTATACAGGGCCTTTGTGAGACCCTGTAATTGGTGTTTTTTTTGAAGCGGTCGACACGAGGTCGCCGCTCCTTTGGCACTTCTGGCACCGTTTGGCTAGAAGTGGGGTCCATAGCCTCCTGCGAGGCACTTGACACCCGCTCCAAAGAGCGATCAGTGTGTCGCGTAGATTTCACCTCAGTCGACAAAGTCTTTGCCTCCACCAAGCAGGAGGTGTTTGGGGCCTCCTTGGTATCCTCATTGCTCTGGCTGCTGCCAGGGCTTGTAGAGGCCACCGGTGTGGACTGGTTGGCTGTGGGCGTGGCAGCACTGGCTGCTCCCAACAGAGGGGCAGCTGGCGTTGACCTGGGCACGCTAGGCGAGTTTCAGGTAGCCGCCAAGGGACATTGTGGAGCCACCCCTTGTTAAACCACTTCAGCGAAGGAAGTTCTTAGTGCGAAAGAAGGTGAGACTCGCTGTCGTGCTTCACGGAACGTTATATTTTCCTTAACTTTTATGGTGATAAGTTTTTTTTCTCTTTTCCAGGCTGGGCAGCTCTGGAGTATGCGGCATGACTTCCTTTGCAGTTTGCACAGTGAACTTCATCATACTCGCACCCACCAGTACCATCACCCGTTATGCCGCATTTACCACAAGTAAGCTGACCTTGGCAGGTTTGAGATCCGTGTCCGAATCACAGGCATTTAAAGCAACGTCTCGGGTTAACCAGGTACGAACGGACGCACAAGATGTTTTACATAGCCGGTTTCAAGTGTCTGGGGTAGAATGCTTGAATTGAAAGTATTAGGGGCTTTGTTGCGGTTTTAGTGTTATTGCGGCTGATGTTTATGCGCTGCACGTGTGTTATGCCTTGGTACTTCCATCCGTAAAGGAGTACTTCTCCCCTTAGTGTTATAGGGTCTTGATCGGATACTATGCCCTTCACGGTGTTCAGAGTACGATGTGCAGATACTGATACAGGGGTATTGACAAATACTACGAGGTGTGAAAGTTTGTTGTACTGTTCTTTGTCTTTTATTTCGAGGAGAATGTCCCCACTTGCCATCCTTGTGGCCTTATAGCTGGTGCCACTGGTGTCTTTTAAGGTCATTGGCCACGAGGAAAGGTGATATTGCTCTGGCTTTAGTTGATATTTTTTCACTGTGAAGAATATGGTATCTTGTGGAAATTTCAACGTTTTGGGGAAAAACAAAGAGGATGCATCGGTGCGTAGCCTTTTCAGGGCACGATTGGTTACAGGAGGGTTCTGAGGTCTCATGAAAAATGGCTTCTTCGGCAGCGGCGCCTACCACCCACCACGAAGCTCAACAAGGGGATGCGACAGATCATGTGAACATGTCTGCCCTACGCCAGTAAGTACGCCATTGCTATAACCGAATTTGGTTTACCCTAGGTACGATAGCCACACAATGTTAACCCTAGCCGTCAGGAAACAATGAAACAAATAGAAAAGAGAAGACAGGACAGGACTTAACGAGGAGAAAAAGACAAATATGTAAGAAGAGAGAGACAGGAAAATGCGACAGCCGACTTCCCTGGGTGGGTCAGCCCAGAGGTGCCGTCTACGTGAAGCCGGAGCCAAAAGGATGTGTTGTCTCCACCGGGAGGCCTTGAAGGTCCAATCACCTGGTGTCGGCTCAAGCTCCATGATCCCCTTTTCTCCGAACACGGCAAAGCCACGCACGGCTAGGCATGGAGGGAGTCGAAACGTCCCTTCTGTTAGCTTAAGGTCCGTGGTGACGCTACGCACTAAACGCCTGCTCTCGCAGACGCCCTTGCGGGGATCAGGAAGATCAGTATAATAGAAATTGTAAATGGGAAGGTATCAAGAATGGTCTCCTGTGGAATACCTTGATTAGTAATGCAAGTTTTAGAGTTAGAGCCACCTGTTAAGACTACATATTTCGGAGAAAGAGGTAACTTCCTGAAAGTTTAAAGGTGGTCAAGCGATACCCTAACATTCTAACTTATTGAAAAGAATGGAATGATCAAACGGGCCGAAGGCTTTATTAAAATTCAAAAAGACCAAACCTGAGAAGTTACCGCTAACAATGCAGTGTTTGATGAAGTCTCCTAAAGAAAGCAGAGCGTCGTTAGTAGAGCTTACACGACGAAAACCAAACCGAGAAGGTTTCATAACAATAAATTTTGAAAGTTAAGCATTAAGACGCTCTACAAACATATGTTTATTGAGCTTACTTATTGATGGGAAAATAGAAATAGGCCTATAATTTGCCATACTATATTTATTGCCTCTCTTCAAAATTGGTATATATTTGGGTGCTTTATTGAGTGAGAAAAAGACGTTAAATAAAAATGAGAATCATTATATGGTTAAGGGCTTCGAAATGATTTGAGCAACCATCTTTCAATGATGTGCACAAAGGTTATCTAGACCGGGAAACTTATTGTAAAGATTACGACATCAAGATGCTATTTCATCAGCGGAAGAAGGCAAAAGAAACATTAGTGAGGTAAGGGTGGCCAACTTGGTGAAGGAACTTTTTCTGAAGATTTGGATGACGAACAGACATACCCAAAACTCATTGAGAATGTTATCAAAGTAACAGTGAGTAGCATTATGTTGGATGGTTTTCGTGATGGGCGACTTGATTGTAGGCGAATTTAGGAATTTATTGAAACGTTGCCACTGTTTTGAGGGTTATTTTCGTTCTTTTGAATTTTTCATTATTATAGCGTTTCTTGTAATGTTTCAGCAAAGAGCTAGGAGTATTACAGTCTTTTTATAGCGAAGCGTTAAGGCGTTATGAAAGGGTTGTCTCTTTACTGTAGAGGTTATCCTTCTTCTGATGCTGGTTAAAAAAGCCGTTGTCATCGAAGGGCTTAGGCCCGTATTCACAAACGCTCCTTCACTCAAGGGCTCCCCTCGACTTGACGAAGTCAAGGTGGAGTGTGCTCGTCCACTCAAGGGGCCGCTGTGTTTCATGAACGCTCCTCCACACTTCCTTCGCCAAGAAAGGCCTTGGAAATGCTCCCTTCATTTGAGTGAACTGCATGCGCCGAGAAAAGCGCCTGATAACGAGAGTATTCGCAATTGTGGTTAGGAATTGCCTATCTATGTACATTAAGAGAACGCCTTTTCTAGTTATTCTTTTTTCTAAATTGACATTACAGCAAAATACGTGCACTTAGAGTGGTAGTGTTGTTTCCCTAAGCCTTGTGCTGATAGAGTTAGTGAAACCCTCCTTCAAGTCTAGCAACAGTCGAACCCAGGCAGCTGAACGAACAGCTGATGGCATTTCGTCTGCTGCTGAACGTGTCTACCTGCTTAGTTTGTTTTGTCTTGTATGCGGCTATTAATTGCAGTTTATATTTACGGTAGTGCTTTGCGTGTGTGTCGTTTGAGAGCCTACTTTCACCGGGGATGACTAACGAACTACGTGAGTGATGACAGGAAGCGCAATAGATGGTTTGTTGCTTTGTTTACTTTCGCTTTACTGAGAGCCTTCTGATGACTAATGTAGCCACTGAATGTATAACGCGGTAGATTGAGTATTTTTAACTATTTATCACAGTATGTTGGCGTGCTTTTAGCATTCGCCACTGCATTATGTATAAGGATTACTCGTACATAAATTCGTTCTCGCTACGGGAGTACGTGCACAGTTCCTAATTTCAGGGGCCTGTGCAATGTTTATTTTTTTCCCATTTACTGCGAATTTCACCGTGGCGCTTTCGTACTTGTTCCTCTGCGTATAATAGGAAATTTGAAAGACGTTGCTCGCAACTGACATTCAAGATTATACCAGGGTAGCGTTAAAAACTAGACATGTTATACTCGTGGCTGAGCGTTCGAAATAGACTGCTACGCAAGTTAAGAAAAGCGATCGTGTGCCTTTCTTTCACTATTGGCGAAAAATACATTTTAAAGTTGTTTTCTTCATTTAGTAACATATATAGACGGTTAACAGAGAGTGTGTGTGTGTGTGTGTGTGTGTGTGTGTGTGTGTGTGTGTGTGTGTGTGTGTGTGTGTGTCAACTTTAACATTTCGAACTTCCAATGAATAAGTTATTGTTTTTGCATTGTTTTTCTATTTGCCCTGCATTTGTAGATGCGTCTAATTTAACAGATTCGCGTAGAAGTAACCTTTATATTTGTGTAGCTTCCGTCTCCAAGTTCACACAGCGGACACGTCCTAAATTTTTTTCCCGTCTCCTTCAACTGCATGCTCAGAAGCACAATCGTTAGGGCATGAATGACCTTCGCAATAATATTTTGGATTTCATTTGCAATATAACTACTGGAAATACCTGTTGAAAAAGATTGTTGTGTCTGTGCTGCATTCCAAAGCCCCGGCACAACATAAATTATAGGGGATGTTTTATTTTTTTGGAAATCATAAAATTGAAGTCGCGTCTTACTTTTGGTGCTGTTCTGTTTTAAAAACTATCCTTTGGGTTCTCTCAACCTTCGAGAAAGTGTCGTCCAAAGCAGCGTATATTATTCCGATCAATACTTGAAGACCAGTGCAACAAAGCGGTGAAAAATGCTCAAGAGTATTGTAGTCATCGTGGATACATCTGGTCAGAACCCTGTAAATAAAATATCCGCTATTGCTGCATTATTAGCAAGTATACTAGTTAGAACCACGCCATCTCAGTTCCGTGGAAGAGGAGTGGTGCTGCTTTATATAAAACAAGTTTAATTTTCCTAGAACTGCTTTCCTGTAGAATCGGAGAAGTGGTTTCTGCAGTCCTGTCTCATCAGTGAAAAGACAAATGCGACGATAATTATGTATTAATAAATGAACAAAACAGAAGTTGTGAATGGCACATGGACCTTTATTACATGTGGCTGATGAGGAGCAACGTGGCAAACATAAGAATGCAAATGAAAAGCATTCATCAATCGAACATATGCAACCTACTCACTGTAAAAATAAAGTACGAGCTCGGAGGACATCATAAATAAGATTAAGGAAGTAGACACCATAGCGCACCTAATGCAGCGTAGCTGCATGCATCACTGCTGTTTTTGTGCTTTTGTATACAGTCGTGCAAACTTCTGCAATGCATTGATAATACGGCAGATTCTAGGAGGCCTTTTCTCTGTGTTCTTCTGTCGGCAGCTGGCCCCCTGCAAAAAAGAGGCAAGAAATGATATTAGAAAAACGTAATAGCTTGGATACAAAAGCCGCATTTTTCTTAAATTCTAGCTGTGCACACATTCATTAGTATGTCTCGCGTTCAAGAACAGACATGGTTGAAGTATTGAGCTTTGACTATTTTCACACATGTTTGGCTCAAGCACTTGGGCAGCTGACCAGGCATATGGGTATATAATTTTATTATCTAATTGCGCGAATTAGTTCCATAGCCAGCAATTCTTCTTTGGGGGGTAGGAATGGGGTTAAATTAAAAAAAACAATCTCATTATGTATCTGCTGTATTCATATTTCATATGTTTGCGTTTTCATACGACACTCGACGCACTTTTGCGTACATGCAGGTTTCACAGAGCATGATCATCTACTTAATCCCCCAAATGTGTACTTGGTTGTTCATTGGTATTGTGAGCTGCATAGACACTGTATAAAGAAACACTCATTGCGCCTATGTATTGTGTTGTGCTTTTCTTAAACTGTCTTTAATAGTAATATGGCCGAAGCAGGAAAAAAATAAAAAACACAGGCAGAACTTACCTTCTCATTGGTACAGATGGTCGTGTAACGGAGGTGTGCTTCGTCGTAAATTTCGGCTAGGGCAGCAAAGGTTCACCGGAGAGGAAGCCACTCTAAAGTACGGTGAACCCAGCGCATCAAAAGTTTGCTATGCCGCTTGCTTGTCAAGCTTTCGCACCACGCTTGAGCTGATGCGGTGTGCGAGCTTCATCAAAACACTTCGAAGCACTGGAATCCGCGGCAAGTCATGGAGCACTCGCATGAAGATTATACGCACACCCGAAGACAGGTAATTCGACTGGCTCATGCACGGAACGCAACACATTATGGCACTGGTGAGGGCTCCTTTTGACACCACGGCCGCTTGTCCCAGCGCCACAGTAGCCGTTTCTGAACCGTTCGAAGACAGCTCCGTAGTAAACGCGCACCGTCATTGTCGAAAGAACGCGGCGGTGGCAGCCTACTTGATCGAGAAACGCCGTCAGAGTGAGACGGGCTCCGCAATGGGCGCGATGCTGGCGCAAATATTTCACTCGAGGGACGGTTCAAGGTAGCTCGATCGCTTCCTTGACAATCTCGAGGAAACGTTCAAGATTTTTTCAAGCGAAGGAAGCGTTTCAAGTGAAGGGCGGTTTGTGAATGGGCAAATGCCACTTAAGGAGCATTTCGAGTGAAGGGTTGAGTGAAGGAGCGTTTGTGAATACGGGCCTTAGAATCTCTTGGTATTTCTTGATGTAAGCAAGAGTATGAGTAATAGTAAAAACAGCTTTCCAGAATAAACAAGTAGATCTATCCACTGCTGATTCGGAATCAACTTGTATGCTAACTTTAGAGCAGTAACAGTTTAAAAATGCACTGATGAAATTATAAATACGAAGCATTTATTAACAAACTTTGGTGACATTGAGCATATCTGTCTATCTATCTAGCTAGTTACGTTTGTGTGCTTTCTTGGTCGCCCCCTAACTTGGCAGGGACCAAAATTAGCATGGGAGGGTAAGATGGTTTCGCAAAAATGACGCGCTAGTGAAGACATGAATATTCTCACAATCCCGTCGCGTACCTCGTCAAACACGTCGCGCCAAACAGTGGCACATACTCATGGGCCGGTATGTGCCGCTGGTAAGCCGGTTTCTGCCAAAGGTGATGGATTGATTTGTGTGGTTTAACGTTCCAAAACCACTATATGATTATGAGAGATGCCGTATTGGAGGGCTCCGGAAATTTAGAACAACTAGGGTTCTTTAACGTGCACCCGAAACTTAGCACACAGGCCTAAAACAATTCCGCCTCCATCGGAATTGCAGCCGCCGCAGCCGCGATTTGATCCCGCGACCGGCGGGTCAGTAGCCCAGTACCTTAGCCACTAGACCACCGCGGCGGGGCCAAAGGTGATGGAAACTTGGTATCTACCCAGGAACGACGATAACACACATGGGTAATTTTAATGCTGATAATTTGATTGATATGTGGGGTTTAACGTCCCAAAACCACCACATGATTATGAGAGACGCCGTAGCAGAGGGCTCTGGAAATTTCGACCACCTGGGGTTCTTTACCGTTGGGCAATTTTAAGGTGTGAGTGATTAGCAATACGCGACATCAGTAGCGTCGACCCCATGAAGGAGTGGAATAAATATCAGTGTCAAGAAAAACCTCACATAAGCAGCGCTGTCCACCCGACGCATGCAAATCATAAATGTCAGGGTCCCAGCAGGAACCGAACCCAAGCATTCTGCGTGGCAGTCAAGCATTCTAGCACAGAGCTACGCCAGGTCTCGGAACTACTTTCTGTATGGGCGCTAATCTTCGAGAAACGTCAATTGTAGTTGCAGTGCTGCCTACCCAATTTTAAAAACATTACATATGTACTCCTTTAATACAGCCGTCACGTCGGGTTAACGACAATTGTGGTGAGGTGCCACGCACTGAAATTGATTCATGTAGCAGTGTCAAGGGCCAGCATCTTTCCGAGCATCAGCGCTCCATATCAGCTTATGGTGTTGCTAAAACACATTTCCAGCTGACACCGTTGTGCAAGTGAAAAACTGGTTATACAAACATCTGCAACTCCTCAACATATGTCTCTGCATATAACATTTTACATACCTTTAACGTCATTTCAACGCGTCGCTCAATGGAAAAAAGCAACACGGCCACCTTTCCTCCGCGTGTTTCGCATAAAGCTGAGTCCCAAATACGTGAGATGTGCTAATTTTTTTTGTGAATCCGCGTTGCAGCAAAACTTGTGTTGTTGCGAATTATGCAGCTATCAAACATTGGCAGAACCCACGTACAGTGGGAATTGATAATATGCGAAGCACGAATTAGAAATAAGGATATGTCACTTTAAAATTAGCGCCACATTACGAGGTTGAGGTAAATGATGCCGCACAGGACTTCCGTGACATGATTATCATGTTTGGATGTGTCAAATACCTTCCCCATCTATTCACGTCACGTGATATAAAATTCAGTATATGGGGAGCTAGCGAAACGGCCATGAGCACGCTATGCGCGTGGTACGCTGTCATGTTCTTACATGACACGCGCGTCAGGATTGTTACCTTTGCACCAGTCATATATTTAGTCATTCATTGACGTCACGTAACACCCACTTTGTTTTATGTAGAGCCAGCAAAACGGCCGCGAGCGCATCTTGAAGGGCTCAATATACTCCAATGTAGCGTTCACGCGCACGCACGCTGGGCATAGCGACGCAACTTTAGTAAAGTGCGAACAATCTATAGTCTAATGACAGGCGCGACGAGCGTCTGTCAGTGCGGGCCGACGGACACCAGCACGAAATGCCACATGCTGAATTCCACGCTGATGCGTTTTTCAGGCAATAATGCGTCTCTCCCTTTTCGTGATGGAGGGACGCCGAATGCGCTGCGCGGCGCGCGCCTGCAAATATAAGGCAAGTTCGGTGACTGGCGTGGCATCGCCAGCATGATGCGACAAAATGAACGCCGGCGAGCACGCGCACCGAGTCACGTCGAAATCTATTGGCGCCTTGACTGTGGCTTGTAGTCATGTTCTCCCATGACACGCATCTCATGATTATTATGTTCGCACCAGCAACATACTTTCGTCATCTATTGGCGTCCCGTAATACCAAATTTCACACATGTGAAGCTAGCGGAATGGCCGTGAGCGCATGATCAGTGTGGCATGAAGTCATGTTGTTACATTACACGCATGTCGAGATTATCATGCTTGGATGTGTCATTTACCTATGTCCACCGTTCACGTCACGTTATAACGAGTTTGGTACATGTGAAGCTAGCAGAACGGCCACGAGCGCATCATGAGTGGAGCATGTATTTATGTTGTTACATGACACGCAACTCATGAATATCATGTTTGCACCAGTCACATACCTTCGTCATCCATTCACGAATCCTACTCCAAATTTGGTATATGTGACGCCATAGAAACGGCTGCAAGCGCAACATGGGCGTGGCATTTGGTCACGTTGTTACATGCACGCATGTAATTATCTGCGAGTAAGGGTCAGTCGTTAGGTTAGCCATGCAGTCATGTCACGCCTTACCAGTTTCGCAACATTGCATGTGACCAAAACCACCGCAAGAGCAGCAAGACCTAGGAATGTAAGCCATGGCAATCATGACATACATGTGATGATTTTCATGTTATGACTCGTCGCCCGTGCTCGTCACACAGTCATGTTATAGCAGACCATGCTTGGTGTCAATACCATTTAGAAAACGGCCAGAAGAGCTAAAGGTGTAGGCGTATAGATAGATAGATAGATAGATAGATAGATAGATAGATAGATAGATAGATAGATAGATAGATAGATAGATAGATAGATAGATAGATAGATAGATGAACTCAAAGTCACCGAATTTTGGTTTTAAGATACTTCGCAATTAAAATGCTATAAGGATCAGTAGTATCGACATCAACCATCATAGATACTCTAGGACTAAAGTTTTAGAAAGCATAATCCAAAGCAGTGTTAGAGCAACGCTCATTGCTATCTAGTCTACGAATCATTAGGGCACAATAACCCGTACTCTAGAAGGCAATAAAAATAGACATTGGTAGTATTTGAGAATCTAATAGCTTCACGTTGATATCACCTACCAACAACATATTTTGTTCTGCATTGATAGAGGATTGAAACTGATCTCAAGAATCGATGAAAAATGGGTGAGGAAGAAGGTGAGCAATACACGCTAGCGATTTTTAATTTTTTGTTATATATTAGTTCGGCTACTGTATTTTATTTTAACTGATTCGCAACACGTATTGGCAAAAGAAATATTCAATGTGCGAATATAATTATTGCCAGAAGAAATAAAATTGCTGAGCCAACATGGCTGTCAGAAGTATAGTGACAGTACTCAGATTTGTACGATGTAACCCACATAGATCATCATCGACATCCGTAAGCCAGGCTTCTGATATATATATATATATATATATATATATATATATATAAGAAACTCTGGTAGCGTGAATAAAAGTAATAATGATGTCGTAATTCTTTTCTTAGCTATTACTTCTTCGCAAACCAGTTGGTGGAGTAGCTACCCGCTACTCCGGATACTCGCACCACACTTCTCTCTTTCCTCACAGTCTCTTATACGTGCAACGGTCGACTGCATGTCCAGTGAAAGCAGTTTTTCAGCTTATTTATTTGGGATGAAAGTAGCACAAAACCCAATCCGCCACCCGTGTTCCTGCGTTTCAATGAAAGGTTTTTTCTAGTCAATGCTACTTCGAGTTTCGCTTCAAACCGTTCTTCCAGCACCCGTGTCGACGCCTGTTTCAACCGGGTTAACGCTGTGCGCACCGCTGCTGCTTCGCATTCTTCAGCATTTGCTTTGGAAAAATGACACATAATCATTTCAATCACAAGATAGTGTCGACTACTTTTTAGGCCGAAGCGAAAGATCGTGCGTCTCAAAAAAAGTTGCAAAACAGAAATCAATAAATGTGATTTATATTATCAAAGAACACCAACACACTCGATTCTAAAGATAACTAGCACACATTCATTTATTAAGCGTGACTAAGCAGACAAGTAAATTGTACTTACATTAAGCAGCCTATTTACAAAATGTACACAAAAATTTGAGAGATCTCAAGTAACCGTATTGCCGTTGAAATTCTAAAGAATGAATGCTTTTCTATTGATCACATAATATGCAAACAGTGGCCTGTAGTACCCAGCATATACAAGGCGAAATAGGGTGCGAGAATGAACATCAGGAAGTTGAGTAATGATTGCGTTTTTTATGTTATATAACAATCATACTGTCACGTGCTACAAAATGTCTTAAGCAAAAAAATACTGAGCTGGCGGAGAGAAAAGTGAGCCTGGCAAGATGAACTTCCGAACAACTTGCGAGAGTCGGCACCATTCCAGAACCGCCGAGCCGTAGCATAACTTGGGTATTGAACCGTACTGTACCTCGCACACAACTGTACCTGATAATAAGTGGTAATATTCCCCGTTTATTAGTGAAAAGTGACGTGGGAAAAACACCTGGGAGAGCACGCACATACACACAGCTTTGCGGCAAAGGTTAAGAAATGAACGTGATATCAACAAATTGGAAGGTCACGCGCACAATGGCTAGCAGATAAAAACGTCAACCGCGTTTCTCACGCACAAGTAACGCAGGAAACATACTTACAAATATAGATGAACGCGAATAATCGTCTCAGTTTCTACTTCACTGTGCAAGAACAGCGCACAGTTATCGCAATCAGAGACCGTGGAACCATTGCAGAATTGTTTGTGTGCCCGGTAACTATGAGAGAATCGTTGCGGGGAAAGGCAAACGCCAGCCAACACGTACCATCTTCCCCATCACGAGATAAGGGCGTGCAAGTAATCGTCTACATCTCCTCTCAGCGGGGCAAGATACGCCTAAAAGATGATAGTGCGTGCTATCGCATTATGAACTCGGTCGTGATGATGTGGCGACGCGCGCTCATTGCACCTTTTTGCTGCTAAATGCATGTAACCATCGGTAAGTGGCAGATAGTAATAGCATTCCGTGTAAGCGTTGAAGTCCGTGTTTCTTCGGGGCTCAGCAGTTGACGCCGCGCACTCACATTTCATCGGTTCCACGTTCGATGCGCGTGCCGGAGCCTTTCGCTGGATTTTCGGCTTTCCTGATTTTCATATATATTATATATATATATATATATATTTTGTGGCGAAGCCTTCGAACAGTGGGTCGTCCACTTCAGCGCCTTGTAGTGGGTCGTCCTTTTCGCAAAAAAAAAGAGCAGCTCGTGCAGAAAGTCGGTACCCACATTGACTGTCGCTGTCAAGCATCATCGACAAGTGTCCGCCAATAAACGTCTCAACAATTTGGTGGAGAGTTCTGTGCCCTTCTAACATCTCCGGTTAGCATTCGATGCCCTTGGAGCTTCGATCTCGTACCGTGCCTTTTACCATGCACCAAGACGCCGCTCAGCAAACGCTTCCTCTTGCGCCGACGCCATGTTCCTGTGTCCTCCGCATCCGCGGCCCTCCTATCTTCACCGGTGCGGATGGCACCGACGTCGAGGACTGACTCGCTATGTACGAACGCGTCAGCGTCCCCAATCATTGGAACGAGGCAGGTAAACTCGACAACCTGGTTTTCTACCTCGCGGGTGTGGCCGGCATGCGGTACAACAACCACGCATCCGATTTCCCCTCTTGGTCCGCTTTTAAAACCACCATCGTCGACGTGCTCGGCCGTCCTGCCGTTCGCTAGCTGCAAGCCGAAAAGTGGTTACGTGAATGAGCACAGCAGACCGGTGAGTCCTTCACAAGTTAAATAAAGGACATCCTTGACTTGTGCAAGAAAGTGGATGCGAGCATATCAGAGGCTGACAGAATTGCCCATGTTCTAAAAGGCATCGCCGACAATGCCTTCACCATGCTCCTGGCCAAGAACCCTTGCACTGTCGCAGAGATCATTGCACTATGCCAAAGTTACGAGGAGCTGCGGCGGCAGCGCTCGATGACCCGTCGACAACACTCACGTGACGCTGATCTCTCGGCCTTGTCAACACTTCCTGACCACACCACCTTGCTCGCTGAAATCAAGTCATTCGTGCGTGAGGAAGTTGTCCGCCAGGTCTCTTTACTGGATTTTGCCTCCCCGCAACGTGCTCAACAGCCGTCAAGCACACTTCTGCCTCCCTTCCGCCATGCCATTCAGCAGGAAATCGCGGAGGTCGTTCGTGAATACCACCAGCCGCCTTCAGTATCTACACCAGACAGTTACGCCCAAGTTGTCGCCAGGCCACCCCAACTGATTCCTGTGACTGGCCCCCTTGGTTACACCGAAACCATCGCCAGGCCCCACGCCTTTGGAGGAACTGTGCCGCCTACATATGCCGACGTCATCCGCGTGCCCCGTGTGCCACCCACTATGCAGTTATATCAGCAGCCGGCTCGCCCATTGCGTTCTGCGACATGGATGGGACCCGCGAACTGATGGCGCACTGCTGACGATTGCCCCATCTGCTTTGCTTGTGGTTGCGTCGGTCGCGTAGCACGCTATTGCAACTGTGTGCAACAACCGCAGGTCACCTCCAATTTTCCGAGCCAATCGAGCCGCTTTTATGACCAACCGCCGCATATGTCACCGTCGTCCCGCCCCGCTCCATCTACCCGCCGTTAACATTCTCCGCGACGTCGCTCACTGTCGCCGATGCGGCCACGTCCACTAGAGGGTGACCAGCAAAACTAGTCGTCGCAGTCCACGAGGCAAGGGCTGCGACGCTGTCGAACTGCGGAAGCCCTCAGGAAATCCCATCGAACGTGATAGACGTGCTTGTGGATGAAGTTCGTGCATCTGCCCTTGTAGCTACTGGAGCCGCCGTATCCGTCATGGACGCAAAACTTAGCCGATTATTGCGCAAAGTCACCACGCCACTTTCCGGGCTATCCCTCCGTACAGCCAGCGCCCAAAGCATTCACCCCACAGCGATGTTTACAGCCCGCCTCGTCATTCAGGACGTGATGTATGCTGTCGAATTCATTATAATTCCTTCATGCTCTCACGACGTCATCCTAGGATGAGATTTTCTCTCCCGCCACGACGCCTTCATTCATTGCGCACCAGAAGAAATAGAGCAGACACATTTCTCTTCTTTGACGCCGGCCGACAGTCCATCTGCTGCAAGCAAGTAACTCGTCAGGGATGACACGCAAGTGCCTTCAAACTCGTCCGTGGCGGTGGCGGTCTACTGCGCAAGTCTTTCCGACACCGCTGCACTTCTCTCGCCATCTCATCGTGTTTTCACATGAAAAGGCTTGCTGGTTCCTTTCGCGACCGTGCAAGTCACTCACAGCAGCACCACTATTTTTGTTCTGAACTCATCCCCGCACAGTGTTACGTTGGTGCGAGGGGAATGTCTCGGCAGCGTGGAACCCATCGAAAACGCACAAGTCATGGATGAACCTGATGGCACGCACTGCCGAAGTTGCAATACGCTTAGTGCTGTTTCTACATCTGTTTCATCATCCGCTGATGTATTCGGTCCTTCCATTGCCGACAACCTTACGCTGGTCCAGCGCTCTCAGCTTCTGGCCCTGTTGGAAGAATTCCGCTCTTCTTTCGATGTCGGTCAACCTTCTCTCGGCCGCACATCCACTAATACGCATCGCATCGACACAGGTGCACAAGCCTCCCTACGACAACGTCAATATCGCGTATCTCCCGCAGAACGCCGTTTAATCAACGAGCAAGTGGACGACATGCTTCGCCGCGAAGTTATTCGACCCTCTAACAGGCCCTGGGAGTTTCCTGTCGTTCTCGTCGCGAAGAAGGACGGTTCTGTGCGGTTCTGTGTGGACTACCGACGCATCAAGATCATTCGAAAGGACGTGTACCCACTACCTCGTGTAGATGACGCAATCGACAGCCTGCAAGGAGCCGAATTCTTTTCATCTCTCGATTTGCGCTCAGGGTACAGGCAAGTACCTATGGCTGAGGATGCTCGACCAAAGACCGCTTTTGTCACTCCCGACGGCTTGTACAAATTCAACGTCATGCCGTTTGGGCTGTGCAATGCGCCCGCCACCTTTGAGCGCATGATGGATACCGTTCTGCGTGACCTGAAATGGCACACGTACGTGCCTGTGCTACCTCGAAGACGTCGTCTTTTTTGCTCCGGACTTCTCCACGCATCTTCAACGCCTGCGGCATGTTTTAACGCGTCTGAGTGACGCCAGCCTGCAACTCAACCTAAAGAAGTGCCGATTTGCAGCTCGGCAGTTGACAATACTCGGCTACGTCATGTTCAAGGACGGAATCCTCCCCGATCCAGCCAAGCTTCGGGCCGTGACCGAGTTCCCCAAGCCGACATCCATCAAGCAACTGCGCAGTTTCGTAGGACTATGTTCCTACTTTCGGCGCTTCATCCGAAACTTCGCGTCTATCGTATCGCCGCTGTCGAAGCTCGTCGGAAGTAACGGGCCTCTCCAATCGTGTTTATCACAGTGTGACAACGCATTCATAACTCTCCGTCGTTTGTTGACGTCGCCTCCCATACTCCGTCTCCACGACCCTACGGCCCCTACAGAGGTACACACGGACGCCAGTGGTGTCGGTCTCAGGGCTGTCCTTGCGCAGCGCAAACCAGGGTTCCCGAAGTATGTCGTGGCGTATGCAAGCCGTACGCCTTCCATTTTTCCTGGTCACCCTCTAGTGGACGTGGCCGCATCAGCGACAGTGAGCGACGTCGCGGAGAATGTGAACGGCGGGTAGATGGAGCGGGGCGGGACGACGGTGACATAGGCAGCGGGTGGTCATAAAAGCGGCTTGATTGGCTGGGAAAATTGGAGGCGACCTGCGGTTGCTTCACACGATTGTAATAGCGTGCTACGTGACCGACGCAACCACAATCAAAGCAGATGGGGTGATTGTCAGCAGTGCGCCATCGGTTCGCGGGTCCCATCCATGTCGCAGAACGCAATGGGCGAGCCGGATGCTGATATAACTGCACAGTGGGCGGCACACGGAGCACGCGGAACGTCGGCATATTTAGGCGGCACAGTTTCTCCGAAGGCATGGGGCCTGGCGATGGTTTCGGTGTAACCAAGGGGGCCAGTCACAGGAATCGGTGGGGGTGGCCTGGTGACAACTTGGGCGTAAGTGAGTGGTGTAGATGAGTGGTGTACAAAAGCCGAGACTAATTACACCGTCACTGAGAAAGAATGTCTGGCAATCGTCTGGGCCCTTACCAAGTTCCGACCTTATTTGTATGGTCGCCCATTTGATGTAGTCACCGACCATCATGCACTATGCTGGTTGTCGTCATTGAAAGATCCCTCAGGCCGTCTCGCCTGCTGGGCACTTCGCCTGCAAGACTACGACATCCGCGTGCTGTACCGCAACGGAAGGCAACATGCTGACGCCGATGCCCTGTCGCGCTCTCCCTTGCCTGACAACGATGCCCACGACTCAGCGTCTCACCTTGCCGTTTCTTCCATTAGCATTCATGCCGTTGCTACTGAAAAGCGCAAGGATCAATGGATTGTTTCACTGATATACTTGCTGACTGATCCATCCACTCCATCTACTCGCACGTTGCGTCGTCAAGCCCACCATTTCGCCGTCCGCGACGACCTACTCCACCGACGCAATTACAACGGTGACGGCCGCCAGTGGCTACTAGTCATACCTTTCAGTGTACGCTCTGACATATGCGAATTCTTTCACTCCGATCCGCAATGTGCGCGCTCCGGGGTATCGAAGACTTACCAACGCATTCGCCAACGGTACTTTTGGCGTGGGATGTACCGCTACGTGCAGAAATTCGTTCGCTCCTGCATAGAATGTCAGTGCGCCAAAACTCCAACGCACCTGTCGCTGTAGGTCTGCAGCCTCTACCTTGCCCTGCAAGGCCGTTTGAGCACGTTGGCATCGATTTGTATGGGCCACTTCCACTAACGTCAGCTGGTAACCGCTGGACCTTTGTTGCTGTGGACCACCTCACGCAAGACGCCGAAACTGCCGCTCTCCCCGCGGCTACAGCGAGCGATGTGGCCTCCTTCCTGCTCCAACGATTCATGCTGCGACTCAGTCCACCTCAGGAACCGCTCAGTGATCGAGGCCGCGTCTTCCTGTCTGAAGTCGTCGAAGCCATTCTCAAGGAGTGCAACGTCGTTCACCGAAAAACTGCTGCTTACCATCCGCAGACGAATGGCCTCACTGAACGCTTCAACCGTACGCTGGCGACATGCTCTCTAAGTACATCGCCGCCGATCACACAAATTGGGATGCCATTCTACCCTTCGTCACTTACGCATATAATACCGCTCTCAGAGCACTACTGGCTTTTCACCTTTCTTTTTATTATATGGAAGGCACCTGTCTCACACAGTCGACACTATACTTCCGTACAAGCCAGATCCGTTGGAGTGGGTGCCCATTTCTGCTACAGCCAAGCTTGCTGAAGAGTGTTTAGAGCTTGCAAAGAACTTTACAGCGCATGATCAAGAGCGGCAAAAAGGCATTCGCGTGGACACCAGCACTACTGCGTCCACGTTCTTCCCTGGAGCGCTCGTCTGGCTCTCCATCCCTACCACTTCAACTGGCCTATCTTCAAAATTATTGCCCAAATACAAAGGCACCTACCGTGTCGTCGAACGCACTTCCCCTGTAAATTACTTGATCGAACCCATCGAACCATCTTCATACATGCGCCGTCGAGAGCGCGACATTGTCAACGTGGAGCGCCTCAAAGGCTACCACGACCCGCTCATAGTAACCAGCTGTTAGGTCGCCAGGCAGCTCCCTCTTCGTGCCCGAGGTAGTTGCGGCGAAGCCTTCGAACAGTGGGTCGTCCTCTCCAGCGCCTTCTAGTGGGTCGCCCTTTTAGCAAAGAGAAGGGCAGCTCATGCAGAGAGTCGGTACCCGCATTCACTGTTGCTATCAAGCATCATCGACAAGTGTCCGCCAATGAACGTCTCAAATATATATATATATATATATATATATATATATATATATATATATATATATATATATATATATATATTACGACGTGATTCTGGGATAGAGGGTACGCTCTCACTTGCCATCTCGGCTTAGGCTCTTAGGCTTGGCGTCATGCAAATATATCACTACTGTCACCTCGTTTTTCGGTGTGCCCTCCCGTTCCATTTTGGTGGAAGGTGCTTGGTTGCAAGGCCCAAGGCCCAACGGAGCTTCGCAGCGGACGCCAAGTTACCGGTTCCAACATGTCTATCGACAGGGCTGCTTCGCCAACAGTCACGCCTCACACATCGACAGCTACCACCTCACCTGGGGTCATTGTGACCACTCCACCCCGCGATCCTGGCAACTTTTCCGGCACTGACGGCGAAGACGTTGAAGAGTGGCTTCCACTCTACGAGCTCCTGAGTGAAAACCACAGGTGGGACCCAACCTTGATGCTGGCAAACCATATCTTTTACTTGAAAGGTGCGGCCAAGACTTCGTTCAACAACAACGCGGAAGAGTTGACCAGCTCAGACGTCTGTAAGACGAAGTCGCACGAGTTGTTCAGCAAATCTGCGGAGTGCACGCAGGCCGTTAAGAAAGAACTTGGTAACCGCGTCCAGACATCCACGGAGTCTTACCTGGCCTATATTAAAGGTGTCTTGACCCTCTGCCATTAGGCTGATACCACCATGCCGGAAGCCGACAAGGTTGCGCACGTACTCAAAGGCATCGCTGAAGAAGCATTTGCCTCCTTGTATTTAAAGGTTGTTCAACAGTTCAAGACGTCATTAAGGAGGGCCGACGCTTTAAAGAGGCTAAAAGCCGTCGCATTGCCCACCGCTTCACCCGTTTTCCTAACACCGCTGCGAAATCAACTTGCGAGGACCTCCGTTTTGAGACCCAGCACAATTCACCTTCTGCTGACGTTACAATGGTCGTCCGACGTGAAATCGAAGCAATGTCACCAGCGCCGTTGAGGGTCCTAACGCCGAATGATGCTCAGCCCATCATATCCCACATACAGAGCATTGTGCGCGAAGAATTGGGAAACGCGGCCCTTCAGACGATCTGTTCTGTGCACCGACCGGATCTCCATCCACCTACCTTGAACACCCATCAGCACTACCAGCGTCTTGCTCTGCGTAACCGAGATCCGAACGCAATTGTTACGCCTGGCCACAGGCGAATTTGCTTCTGGTGCGAACAAGTGGGACGAAATTCACGTCATTTTCGAAGCACGTGGGCCTTGCTCTCACACACAAGCCCAAGCTTCCCGAACTTCCACGCATCAGCCTGCTCTTCTGGCCAAGAACCACCCTGCCATGATGACTCAACTCACTATGACATTACCGACACGACCAATGCCCAGTACAGCCGCTCGCGTTCACAGCGACGTAAATTCTCCCGGTCTTCTCCGTCACCTCGTTCCCCAACCCCGTCCTTCGCCCGACGGTTTCCTTCGGGAAACTAACTGGTGCTGCTCCTGGAGGTGACGCTGCTGCTACGACTTGCCTTACAATTTCTCTGTTGACCCTCCCGACCAACCGGAACTTGTTTGATGTAAAATGGGATGTTTTATCTGTTAAAGCTTTAGTCGACATGGTCGCCCAAATTTCTGTTATGAGTTCGCACATTTGTGATCACCTAAAGAAAGTCTTGACTCCAGCCCCTTTACGCTGGGTTCGTGTTGCTGACGGCAGTGCAGCTGCCGTCGTTGGTGTCTGCACAGCACGCGTTACCACAGCCGGCCATGAAACCGCCATCTTCTTCACTGTTCTCACCAAGTGCACCAACGATGTTATCTTCGGTTTAGACTTTTTGTCCGCCCGTTCGGCCCTCATTGACTGTTCAGCTTGCGTGGTTCAACTTGACCTGCCCTGTACGACTGATATGCCCAGTCCGCCCCAATTTCGTCTCTGCTCTGCTGAAAATGTCCATTTGTCACCGCAAACAGTTCCCTGCATTACCGTAACAGTGTCGCCACGTGTACCTAATAGAAACTACGTGCTCACGCCCATTACATCCGTCATTCTGACCCACAGTGTTAAATATCTGCACACTATTACCACGTTACGGTAAAACCGTGTTTGCATTCCTTTGCTGAACTTTTCTTTGTGTCCGCAAGTGCTTCCGTGTGGAATAGCTCTCGCCACGTTGACACCTTCCGAGGATTGCGTCATCTCAGCTTTGTACCCAACTGCACGCAAGTCTGTTCTTCAACAGAGAGTTCATCTTCTAATGTAAAAAAATGATCGCGGTGAACCTTTTGCCGCATCAAACTGACGCGCTCTGTCTGGTCCTGGAATCGTACTTGGACGTATTCAATTTTGGTAACCGTCTGCTTGGCCAAACCAGCATTATGAAGCACCGCATTCACACCGGCAGCGACATTACATTCCAGCACCGTTCCAGACAGGTGACTGCAGCGCCAAGGCGAGCCATGGCGCGAACTTATACGAGTGGCTGCGCTCTAGGTGCTTTTCTCACGACAGCGCGTGGCCTAGGTGCCAAATTGCGTGAGCATCGCACTTTAGTCCCTAGCGGTGCGCCCACGCTGGCTGGAGCGGTGCGGTTATGTAAAGGCACTGCTGGCTGCATTATGTGTGCGTCAGCGCTTCCTATATTTCGGTGTTGTGTGGCGGTTTGTATTATTGCGATATTATTCCTTGCGAATATGGTGATGCTTAAGTGCTGACCGTTCTGTATGGACGTTAGTTCTGAATGCGCGGTGTGCTCTGACGCGCTTTAGGGAACGCTGTCACACGGGTACTTGATGCATGTGGTCGCGCTGCACTGTATTTGATCCGGACCGTGTAGCGGTGACTAATACCAGTTCCCTTGAGAAGTTTTGATCGCGCGCAACAACTTTGTCGCTGCTGTGCTGTACAGCATCGAGTTTGGTGCAGATGCCCTGACCACGATCACAAGTGTCCGTGTGATACCACTGGTATGAATATCGCATTATTTCCACTACTCGCACAGGTTTATTAAGTAGCATGGAGAAAAAAAAGCTGTGACTGCAACATCCCCTGTCAGTGATCACACGTTAATGCTTATACCAACTTAAACCCTTCAGTTCTGTACACTTTTGAGCCTCTACTCCTTCAGCCGCTGCTTACATGACAAAGCAAGAAAAAAGCAGTCTACTAATTACATCAAAATTACGCGGAAACGGTGCATCATACTTAGGCAAGTCTCTAGAAAATATAAAACGTCTGGAAAGAAGCCCACGTACATGTCAGGTCTTCCAAACAAGCTTATTGCTCACGCTTTTGGCAAATTTTGTTGTTAGCGTTCTGCAGACAGGAGCCGCAGTGGCCACCGCATTATACATATATAGTATGATTGTGTGTCAAGTGGTCACCTGTAAATTGCGATCTTGATAAAAAGCAAGTGCTTCGCCTTCAGCGCAACTTTGGCATGCTAATTTTTTTGCTTAACACCTAAATATATACCTCGTCGTACATTGAGGGTGGCATCATCATAAGCCTGACTAGGCCCATTGCAGGGCAAAGGCATCTCCCATGATCTGCCAATCAACCTGGTCTTGTGCTTTTTATTGCCATGTTATGCTAGCAAACTTTTTATTCTCAAAGACCCATTTAATTTTCTGTCTCCCTTTCGTGCGTTTGCCTTCACTGGGAATCCAGTCACTTAACCTTAATGACCAGCGCTTGTCCTGCCTACGCTCAATGTGCCTAGCCTATGTCCATTTCCTATTCTTGATTACAACTATGATATCCTGAACCCTGGTTTGTTCGATGACCCACTCTGCTCTCTTCTTTTCTTTTAAAGTTACACCTATCATTTTCCTTTCCTTCGCTCACTGGGTCATTCTCAATTTAAGCTCAACCCTCTTTGTAAGCCTCAAGGTTTCTGCTCCGTAGATAAATACTGGCAAGATGCAGTTGTTATATACCTTCCTCTTGAGGGTTATTGGCAGATTACCATTCATGATTAGAGAATGCTTGCTGAATGTGATCAACCCCGTCTTTAGTCTTCTAGTTACTTCACTCTCATGTTTCGGCTTCGCGGCTCCTACCTGTCCTTAGTAGACATATTCCTTTACAACTTCCAGCGTCTCTCCACCTATCGCAAAGTGCTGTTTTCTGACGAGACTGTAGCACATTACTTTAGTTTTGTGGACATTCATTTTCAGACCTACATTTCTGCTTTCCATGTTCAGTTCTGTAATCGCAAGCTGTAATTTATCTCCTAAGTTACTCATCGAGGCATTGTCATCAGCAAATCGCAGGTTACTAAGATACTTTCCATTAACTCTTATTCCTAACACTTCCCAAGCTAGGGTCCTTAAAACCTCCTGTAAACACGAGATGAATAGCACTGGAGAGATGGTATCTCTCTGCCTTACACCCTTTTTTGTTGGAATTCGGCCGCTTTCTTTATGGTGGCTGTGCATCTACTGTACATTTCTTCCAGTATGTTTATGTAGCGTTCTTCAATGGACTGATTCAGTAGTGCCTGCATTGCTGCTGAAGTCTTGACTGAGTGAAATACCTTCTCGTACTCTATGAAGGCTATGTTTAGGTGTTGATTGTATATGAAGGTGTTGTTTGATATGTCTATGGCGCACGATAACGTTAACATTATGGTACATATCACAGTGCAGTACAGTGCGGGGTATTTCGCTTGGGGCATCGTCTTTTCATGATCTAGCAGTAATTTATTTTGAGCAAAAAATAACAGTTATGGTCTTGTTGCTTTTCCACTTCGTAATTCAACTTATTTCATAAAAGATCACATCTCATACAATAATAAAAAGACCAAGGCAGCGGAGGGCCTTGACACTTGGTTCATGCACTAACACATTGCAATTTTCAACTGCAACTCAAAGACCACTGCTTGGCATCCTTAATGCATGATTTGTCTGTGTAAACTTTTAGTTGTGAAAACATCCTTAGACGATCGACAACAGCTGGTCTCTTAGTTTTTAAAAAGCACTCAAATGGTACTTTATGCCTACTGTCTATAGAGCAGCGTAATAGTATTTGTCTGAAATATGTGGTCAGTGGGCACTAAACTGCCGCTGCAGCACTTTAAGCAAGTTATTTGCAGTAAATAAAAGGTGGGAGCACTTGATCACACCACAATTGGGAGTCTGTCACCATGTGCAGATATTTTGTACTTGCATAAGTTTCTGTGCTCTCAGGCTCATGCACAGCAGAGCAGAAGGAACCTACGTTGCTCTTCATTAAAAGCATAATAAAAAAATTTATTTACCTTGTCCAGCCATACATTTCCGCTAGGAAGTTTGTCTGGTTAGAGTTAGTTGAGAAGGTGAAAGTACTCATGAACTTAAGATGCTATAACATCCCTTAAGGAGGCTTTGGGGCTCAAAAAGAAAATGCTTTCTTAGCAGAAAAACAAAGGCAAGGCTCCTCTTGATTGCGACTTAAAAAAGCCTTTGCTTGTCTTTGGCAATAGAGTTTTAACGCCCTTCGCTTACGCCAAAGAAAGTCAACTGTTTTTTTAGGTCTTAAGCTCTTTTGCTGGCCTCCGAACAATGTTTTACAAAGCTTTATTTTTACTTTTTATATAGCTTCTTTCCTATCCTTTTATAACAAACTGCTAATACCTGAACATCAAATGTCTAGAAATTGAAATACTTCTGAAGTGAACATTGTCACAAATTATTCGGATTTTCTTAAGCGTGTCAAGATGTTGTCATAACATATTGAACTTCACTGTAGTGAGTAGAGTATTTTTGCTCTGATTTAACAGGTTCTGTTTCAATTGCTATGCATTTGCACAGATTGTCAAACACATCACAAATGATCTAATAACAAATGCCTCAACATATTAACAGAAAACTTGTTCAATTCAAATGTGATGTTTTATTGTATCTCATGAAGAGGGTAACATCATTCAGTAAAAGAATTGCTAGTGATCTTCATAGTCATAGAAATAATTGAATTTAAGTAATTATTATTGAGGTTCTACTTTGTTGCATGTACATGTCGTAGCACCATATTTATCCTCTTCTTTATGCCTCTGCATTTCATTATAGACATTTGAACTAACCGGAAGTGTCGTATTGTTATTGCCTGTCTTTGTCACATTTCACTCTTAACTTAGCATAGTATTTGATGCTAGATGCGAAAAAATAGATCAATATGTCACATCTTCATTCACCACGAAGAGGTTTCTTTTAAGCTATTGTTAAAGGCAGTGACGTTATTCAGCATTCTGCTGTATAGCATGTGAGCAATATTGTTTGTTTGTACAAGACGCTATACCATCGTTCCCATATACATCCCATTTGGTCTACACATGTAGCTTTAAAGATCATCAGTGTAAATGCGGCAGTCTTTATTTAAGTATGAAATAGTGCTTTAAAAGAAAGAAAGTGTATGTATAATCTGGTCTTAATGTAAAGGGAAATGGTACCACACAGTCAGGGGTGGATCCAGCCAATCATTTTAGGGGGTGGGGGGGTTGCTTAAAGTAACACCGTAGAAAGCGGCATGGTCATTACTTTTTGTTTTTACTAGCTTAAAAACTCTATCATAGCGAAAATACTATTAATGTGTGCTTAAATGAATCTCAGTCATTCGTCCTGATTGGTGATAATAGGTGGATGGCAAGCACTGAAGAGAGAGTGAGCAGATACTGGCAGGCTTTGGGATGGGGACGTTCGCCTCTAGCGCCCCCTTTCTGTATCCGCCACTGTGTGCAGTTCTGAAAAACATCACAGGATTGATTCCGAACCTCAGCGATATCCTGCTACCAGTTTTTTTATGTAAATGTGTGGTTCATCACAGAAGTTATGGAATTATATAGCAGCGTAATTTTTCAAGGCCTTCCCTATTGTTATGACCTTTTTTCACATTTGTTCAAACCAGAAGACAAGTTAACCAGGGAACATTCACTGCATGGGAGGATGTTTGAAGCAGTTGGTTATGTGTTAAAGTTGGCCCATACACAACCTTTTGCAAATGAACAAAATTTCTTCATCTTCATAACGCAAATTAATTCTGTATAATTGTGCAGCCGTCATGCAGCTATACTGTCAAAGAAATAATGTTTCAGGACAAATATAAATGTTTAATAAAAGTTACTGACAAGAAAATGTAAAGGTAGGCGTCTGTCATAATCATATGATGGTTTTGGGATGTTAAGCCCCACATATCACTGAAAATGATAAGGTATCGTTGCATGAAAAGATGCTTATTTACTACACACCTCAAGGATGAATATGAACTCTCTGCAATTAGAGACAAGTGAAAATCTAGAACAAAGTGCATCCTAAAACCAAACGAGGAAGCAGATAAACATTAATGCCACTGAGCACTTTTACTAAATAGTCTATCCAAGATTGCAGCAAAATAATCACCAGCAAACATATGTGCTAGTAATAACAACAAAAAGCTTAACTTGAGGTTTTTGATGCAGAAAAAATAGAGAAATGATGAAAACGACATGTCGGATGATGAAGCCAAGACAATGCTTTAATAGCAGTTTTGAAAATGCTTATCCTATGGTTCGTTTCAACAATGTTTCTGACTTAGCTTGTTGTGCACTTGGCTGGAGTGCAGATTCATTTCCACCGCTGTCATCCTCCTTTGAGGTCCTTGGCAGCAAGTACACCTTCCTGTAACAGACATGGCAAATTACCCCACCTCCTCCTTTATTTTCCTGTACAATTTCTAGCTGCAGCCTATCTTTTCACTCCCAAATAAAGGTTGCAGTGAGTAAACTGTGCATGCATGAGCTTCACTGCTTGACTCGGGCTGATATTCAACGCATACCCCCTAAGAAATTTCAATAAGTGTTCACTTTGTTTGGAGTGCAGATATTTAAGCAAAATTGGTTGAAACCTAGTATGAAAATAGGTGTGCATTTTTCGCGAAGTATCGCACAGTTAAAGTAGTGTGAAGAGAACACTCGCATATAGAGCAGCTGAATTGGTGGCAAGCATTCCTTGGTACTACGGGTAGTCACATCCGATGGGCTATTGTGCAGCCCTAGCAATGCCATGAAAAAAGCACATGCTAGTGCCTCCATTCCAACTTCAGCCGCGAGTGGGCACTGTAAATACAGAGCAAGCGCCCCCTACCCACCCGCATTTATTTTTCAACCTATTCTACACTACGGAATTGTACAGCAGCAGTTCTTTGGAACCAAAGTTCTGAGAGTCCCTATATATGCGCAAGATTTTTTTAATACATTTACAGTGTGATGCCTCGGGGCTGCATTCTGAGTTGTCACAAATTGTCCGAACATTTGTAGAACATCTTTCTCGCCTTGTCATAACATCTAAAATTTCACACACAAATTTTTCTCGGGTCTGTAAAACAGTAAAGGCATGTGTATTCAGTACAGCACTTCATTAGATAGACAGGTGTGCATTTTTCTTAAAGGCACTTCTACATTGAATTAGTGTCTGAGACCGAACAAATGTCCCTTTCCAGATCATCTTTCAGCGTTGAGAGGGTGATTTCTCGGGATTTAATAGTAGTATGAAGCTGAAGGTAGTGCTTGGGCCAGTGTGACTCTCTCACTTTCAAGTACTAAGAACCTTGACAGCTTGTACCCCTACGCAAAGAGATGAAACACAGTATGCTAAATACGTTTGCACTGTTTCAAGTTTTAGTCCACCAAGGTGAAACTCGCATGTCTATCAAACAAGTTTTGTAAATTAGGGCAATCTTCAGCCATGTGTAGCCTTTGAGCTTGTGAAAGCACACTTCCCACATCACCAGTCACAGTCAGCATGGTTATACACTGTCGTCCTTTATGAAAGGGAAAACATGAGCACGTGTCCTGCGCTCAGTGGCGACTGGCTACAGTACCATCAACTTACAGCTGAAGAAAGCGTGCCCGCGTCTGTTTTTTATTGGCGCCTATACAACGACCATAATTCATTCTTTTGTTTGCCAATATAGATGCGTTCAAAATGCGATGTGATTTGTTTAGCAGTTCTTTTGGTTGTTCCAATTCAGTTAGTAAATAAGGGTAAGAGAGTACCGCCACAAAAACTGGACATGTCATTTATTTTGTTGCAATGAGTGGCTAATGACCCAGTTATCTTGACTGCAAACCTTTTTTAACGGAGCGTACAACAGTTTAACTGTTTAAAGACATTTTCATTGTGCTCTGCTCGGGCATATGAATGTTGCTTCACAAAATACCTCAGTGCTGCAGACTTGTGAGACTGCATTTTTTTGTTTGAGAAAAGCAGTGCACGGGCTCGTTTAAATCTACATGTAATGTGTGTCTGTTGCAATAAATTATTCTCTTTGTCACGCTTCCCATCTTCCACCCTCCTAGGATTATACTCATTGAGATATGATACATCTAACCATACAACTACACTGACTTTCATTTCTCTTTGGGCCAGGTGAATGAGCTGGTCAGCTACTCTACATCATTCATATTAGTGTTTTTTCTTTGGGTGTTGAAAGGACACTAAAGAGCGAAATAATTTTTTGCATACTATTGAAGTATGATTTCACATCACCACTCTTACCACGACACGCCGCTTCGCAAGTGCTAAACCGCACAAAAAAAATGTCTCACCAAACAACATGACATCACTAATTTTTATGGCATTTACTGGGTTCTACATAGCTTATAATTGATAAAAATGAAGGATATTATCATTTGTGGGTGTCATAGACCTAGCATATGAACTTTCAGAAAATATCACCGAGCCAATCGCAAAATTGTGAATAATACATTTGAAAACTTTTGACGTCACGCATGGACATTTCGACACAACTTTCAATAGTGAAACTTCAACCTTAATTTTCTTCCTTAATAATGAACTTGGGATAGTGAAACATATGGCATTGGCATTAGAGTACTCAGAGTGCAGTTTGTCGATCTAAACAAGGTCACTGTTTCTCTTCAGTATCCTTGTAATGCTTTTGTGAAATACACACAAGAAGCTTGTGAATCAAGTGCAAAGCTGCACAGCCAACTGATGTTGGGAGTACGGAGTTTGTACTATGCGATTTCGCCCATGTCGAATTGCTGCAGTAAAGGGAACCAAACTGCTCGGGACTACAGCAGCAGAGGCCTATAAATCCCTCCAGAGTTTCCTTCCACAGATTCAACCACATGGGTTTAATAGTGGCAAAACATGACATTCAATCCACTTGTTCTTCACAACTCTAAGATAAACAGAGACTAACACTTGAAATTTTCTTGGTTTAAATGTTGTTTTTTTATCTTTCAGTGGATAAGTTGTCTTGAGGTAACACTGATAGTTTTGAAAATTGAATAATTTGGAAGAATAGATTCAATATCTCTGCTGCTAGCCTCCTTTCTGATTTGCATTCATGACAATTGCATTAATTGGCAATTGTAAGAAGTTTAACCCTAGAAGTGAATTTACCATTCACTTTCTAGATATGACGGTCACTTCCTCATAACCCTAGTAGTGAATTCCATTCACTTCCTTATAACCCTAGTAGTGAATTTACCATTCACTTCTTAGATAAACTTCCTAGATTTGATGGTATCTTTTGAAACATTCTTTAATGTGAGGTATGAAAAAACACAAATCCTTTGCCCACACCATAAACTTATAGCAAGGAATGCCAATCAGAAGAGATAAATGAACAGGGCAGAGGCAAGTGAAGTTATGAGGAGGATGGATGTGCAGGAGAAGCGGAGTCCACCCCCAGTCGAACCGGAAAAAAAGAAGAAATAAAAAAGGTCTTTGGTTGGCAATGTTGTTCTTGCTGCTAACATGTTTGGCCCAATTTAATCTTTAGTGGTGAATTCTTGTGACGTGCATCTTAATGGGGCTGTCTCGGAGTTCTTTCTTTTACAGAGAAATCAAAGGTTACTCTCTACATCATGCAAACGAATAGCCGACTATAATACATAGACTACACAAGCCATCATCTATGACACGACAAAGAAGAAATATTCATCAGACAGGCAAAGCGTTTAAGAAGCGTCTGTAGAGACAACGATCCCTATGCTCACCTAATTAGCAAGCCAAAGGAGAAATTTGGCGAAATTACCTGCACAACACTCTGAACAAAATCCAAAATGAAGCTTGAAAAATGAGGAATCATCATTAGCTGATCATGTCCCATAGCACAGCTTAACAAGCCGCTAGCCTTTGCAAATAAATACTCAAATGCATTTCCAAACTTAAATAATATCTCTCGCATGTATTACCTAACATTAACTAGCAACGAGCCGCTTCGGAAAATGTTCCCCGACCCGTTATGCATGCAAAAGTAAACCCGCATTTTTTGATGCACATAGTACCTAGTTGTCATCTAACATTTAAGACCTGCAAACACCTTCAAGATTATGTTAGAATTAAAAGCAGTAAAAGTAATTTATGCGTAGTATAACATCTACTTTTACCTGCACTAGTTCAAACATTATTCACATGATTAAATATACATATTGCCACAAAGAGGAGAACAATTTAACATGGTGTAGTAGCACAACTTCGACAGAGACACAGAGTACAAGAAAGCACGACACTCGCTTTTCTGTCCTCTGTGTCCTCGTTGAAGTTGCGCTACCACGCCACATGTTAAAATGATATTTCACCAACTAGTCCAGCTCTCAACCTTACTGAACAAACAGGACAGCCTGTTAACGTTTCAATAAATAGGCATCAAGCAAGCATGGCGAATGACTGGAAGCAATGGCGTAGCAATTTATAGTGGCAGGACATATCTTGAACAATTCAAACCTTAAATACAGTAACCACCTTTTTGAAAAAGAAAAATTGCCGCACCTTATTCACAAGTTTAATACATTCCAGCCAACAAGTATAAATCTTTCAAAGGGGGCACTTGAACCAATTTGACATGGCACATGCAAAACGAAAACCTGTAAAAAATAAGCCATTCTTCAAGGAATTTTTAAGGCTCATTATTCCCATTGTCAGGTGGTCCTTCCTCGAGTCGAAGATAACTCAGCAAAATGTCCTCTCCTTTTCTACCCATCCATGCAAAACACTTGGTTCCTCCTGCCCCTTATTTCTTTGTTTTATGGGCTTTTGATTGATTGCTCTTTTTACTCTGGCGCAACCCATTACGGAGGATTGGCTTTTAACTCCCCCAATTCAGCATGCCGACTACTCGTTTTCATCTCCACGTGTTCGCATGTGGCCTTTCCTTCTTTATTTAAGTTCGAGGAGAGGGTATGAAGAATATACAAAATACTTTAAGGTAGGCAAGGGATGAAATTTGGCCTTGTTGATACAACATATGTAAAAAGTTTTGTGGTCATTTGTTGATTGTTTGCACCAGTGTATTCCACATTCCCTTCATCTTGATAAATCTGCCCCACAAAATTCAGGTAGGTCAGCAGTTGCAGCCTTGAAGAAGTCTGCATGTTGAGACGATGGCTCTAGCGACAACCCATGTTCACAAATGGTTCATCTTTTTAAGTTTGTCTTCCTCACAACTTCTGTGTTTTTTGGTTTCATAACATGAAACTTCTGATTTTTAAAAAATAATAAAAGTGGTACTGCCTAGTATAACTCATTTTAATAATAGCTCATTTTTGTTTGTATTTCAATATATTTTCAAGGCACTTATTGTCTTGATTTCTTAAAACCAATCATTTGACTGAGTTAGTGAAAGAACGATTGTTCTTCTTCGCTTATTTCCTGCCATCTTTTGTTTATTTCCTGCCCCTCCGTGGTGGTCTAGTGGCTAAGGTACTCGGCTGCTGACCCGCAGGTCGCGGGTTCGAATCCCGGCTGCGGCGGCTGCATTTCCGATGGAGGCGGAAATGTTGTAGGCCCGTGTGCTCAGATTTGGGTGCACGTTAAAGAACCCCAGGTGGTCAAAATTTCCGAAGCCCTTCACTACGGCGTCTCTCATAATCATATGGTGGTTTTGGGACGTTAAACCCCACATATCAATCAATTGTTTATTTCCTGCCAACTTGCATCTACAGACTAGTACGTACTATACTACGACTGAAAATATCAAAGAAAAAAAGAATGATGTTCTTACACTGTAGCACCGAAATTAGGAAGTTTAGTAGTTGCATCTTTTTTAATTTATTACCAGCATGTCAAGTGCCGTAGGCGTGAGTGCTGGCTAACCAATAAAAAGTTCAATCCTGGGTGAAGGTGAAAAACATTCCCCCCCCCCCGCCAACGCTAATCTGCAATTTTTTTTCAGTGGTTCAATAATTCAAATAGCCTACCAATTCGAAATGTGGGCCAAATGTGACGTATCACCCTAATTTGTTATGCAGCATTGAGCAGCTGACTCGTCCTTCACTCAGTGTCAGCGCAGCCGATTTTACCTAGTTGAAACGCTCCCGCTGTAAATCAGGCAAAGCAGAAGAGCGACATGTGATCCTAAAACCAGCAACATGTTTAAATTACACACACAATAAATGTTCGTCATGATTACACTTATCGAAACAGGAGAAATACGCAACACGTACGGTGGAAGTACGGTAAACAATGAAAGTCTTATTTTTATTGTCAAGATCTGTATTAGCCTTTACAGTACTCTCATCAGGCTGCTGTACAAAACAAGCAACTTGTGGAGCGGGAACGTTTCAAATTGTGTTACGATAACGCAGAGGGGTATTACCACCACTGCCACGAAATTAATGGTGCAAAACCGCGTTCACCCGGAGATTAGTTAGAGGTTGACAGCTCACCCGTCCTTGACACGAGGTGCACTATGAACCTGTGAACATTTGTGTTCATCACTGTCGTCACTGAAGAGTAGACTTATCGCGAGAAAGAGTGCTTGCCGCAAATAAACACGTACCTTGAACTTCGGGCTGGTTCAAAGACAAAACAGGAAGCCGCCATGACACTTTTCCTCCCATGAAACAGACGCAGTGCCAACGAGCCAACGTAAGCCTGAGTTGTTTCAAGCAAAATTCAACGCGGCTACCACCTCATACACAGAAACGATGACCGGTGATTTGTGCTTACGTTTTTAATCTGTCATTTGAAATGTTTGACAAAAACAATCCCTTCACATCCTTGAATACCATAGTCATCATCGTCAGTAAGCCCGTGAAAATTGAATGCGGAACTTTAAAGCACCCAAAAATGCCATTTCATTATTATTATTATTCTTATTATTACTATTAGGTTATTAATATTATTATTATTATTATTACTATAACTTGCAGAGAAATTGCAAGGCTCCTCAGAAAATGGGCAGAGCCACAGCCACACGCATTCTGAGCACTGTCCTGGAACACATGTATGCGAGGCCTTAGAACAAGAAAAAAATATGACTTCCAGTAAATGAACAAAACCATAACTACATTGATTCCTGAAACTCAACTGCAGTTAGGTTAAAGCACTAGGGCAAGAAATAAGCAAACTCTCACAAATCGCAAAATAAGAAACAACAATCTACAAAAGCTATCCACTCAAGATCCAAAGTTGAATTACCTCAGCAAAAATGGCTGAATAACAAAAAGAAAATTCCAATATGGGGATTTATAGCACCAAAAATTAGATGAAGAATTCAAAGAAAGGGCAGAGCATGACAACAGAAAACTAATTATGAATGCACACTCCAACAGATAGAGTAACATAATCAGAAGTCACAACATCTATAGTAAGGTGGCAGAAAACTTTTACTACAGCTCATGAATAAGCCACCTAACAAAGAAAGAAGCCAAAGTTCAACAATACCCTTAAACTCCATGAGTGAATATAAACAAAGTTAAAAGAAACATAAAATCCGAAGCCTAGCCAGGAACGAATCTGGTTAGATACCCTACCCTGAGAAAATGAAATAGAGCCCTAAAAAACATGACCTACAAAAAACCATGCAGCGAAATTGTTGACCCAATCAAAGATGGAGATCTCGTGTTCAAAAGCTTGTGACAATTTCTGCACAATGCCTCACGTAGTGGGGAATCAATCGTACAACCTAACTGTAAAAATCCCAATACCAAACGAATACAGAAAAAAAGAGATGAAAGGTTTGAAGAATTATACACAGATCAACAGATGTCCCACTGTGGATCAACGTCAGGCACTGTCAAACTGAAAAATCTGCCAAACGGAATACATCCATTTACTTAGCTTGCAGAGACTAATAAAACGCATTCCACTCGGTAGAGATACCAGCAGTCTTAAGTAGCTAGTGCAAACCTCATGCATGAATACCCTAGCCAACATCTACAGAGAGTCCACAGCTGACAGACAGACAATGAATTTTATTAAGGTATTGAGGGGCGACTTGAAAAGTCTTTTAACGGAGGAGGAGCTGTCGCAGAGCAGAAAAAATTTATTCGTGAAGTGGATCTGGCAAGGAGACAAAGTCTGAGCAATATTTACAGCATGCTTAGCAGAACTATTTCAGGCACCATGTTGATAAGAAACACTAATAAACATTTACAAAGAATATATCGGTACTTACGCTTTGCAAATGACATTTTGCTTTTCAGCAGTGGTGCCATTGAACTACAATGAACTGAGGGTCTAAACCAAGAAAAATGTTCAAGTAGGGCTACAGATAAATAATTAAAAGACAAGGATCTAATATTAGGAGGCCAAACAAGACAGCGAGAGTTCGCAACCGCACGCTAGAATCCTTAGAATATATTTATTTAGGTCAGATATTCACAGGACACACTACTCACGAAAAGGAAATTCACCGAACATGGATGGGCTAAAGCTTTAATGGCAGACATTCCCAAATCATAAAAGGCAATTTACAACTCTCCCTAAAACAGAAAGTGGTCAACTATTGTATGCTGCGAGTACTAACATATGGTGCAGAAACTTGAATGATAGTAAAAAAAAGAAGAAAAGAAAAAAAGTTGAGAGCAGACCAAGAAATATGCAAAGTAGAAACAGAAAATGTTTAGCATAACATAGAGATATTAAAAAAGCAGAGCCCGATAGAGAACAAGCAGGCCTAGATGGCATTCTAGCTGACATTAGAAAAAAAAGGTGGACCTGGGTAGGTCAAGCAATGTGAGGGAGAGACAAGTGACCAGTTAGAAAGATTGTGTGGCTACGAAAAGTTGGGAAAAAACAGCTGAGAAAGGCAAAAGGCTATATGGAATTTGCACGCATAAGATTGATTAGGCTTGCACAGGGTTAGGAAAATTATAGGTAATTGCGAGAAGCCTTTGTATAGCGTTGGACATAATAAAAGGCTGATATATAAAAAGAGCATGTGTTGTCAAGCTGTTGCACATTGCAGGTTGGTTTCAATACCATCAGGTTATTCAACTCACATCGCAGTGCTACTGCTTACGTGTTTTAGTTGTACTACCAACTGCTTTTCGACAGGTTTCTAGCAATGTTGAAATATATTTGGAACATTTAGCAGAACTATGTACAGCCATGTCCCCGGCTCTGTATAGTGCATCTGCAGCCAGGCTTAATCCGTGGTACCTTGCGGAAGTTGTGGACTCCGAGTTGGTGTTCCCAGGAGCACGTGTGACCTAATAGGCATGCAGGGCTGCTTTGCACAAGTGTGACGATGTGAAAGGCATGCCTGTTTAACCGTAGATGCATGGTTCCTCAGGGCGCTTTCAGCACGTGAATTCTGAAAGATGACGAGTTTCGACTGATAACACATGTCTTACTAGGCACTGGTTATTGTGCCTGGTCAAGTATGATGCCGTTGGCATTGCAAAACTTCTTTAGCACCAACCACTCCAGTTCCAAACTTAAGCACATTACACGAAGGAGGTAAATAAATAAGCATGCCTGCCACCACAATTTGGATTTCAAAATTTTATATATTTGCTAGCACAACCAAATGAAGGCATGACTTCTCTGAAAGGTCATGTTCTATGAGAAGTTAGTGCTCTTTTTGGAGAAGTCACATTTTTATTTGGTCATATTACGAAACTATGTGAAATCATGATTTGTGGCAGCAGTTGTGCTTTTTTCACGTGCTTCATTCACTTTGCTTCTGTTTGAACCTGGAGTGGCTGGCACTGAAGAAGATTCGTGATGCCAAAAGTTCAGCAGCCCAAATCACTGAGGCAAACTGGAACCTGAAGATGAGGCATGCCCGCTGTTTCATACTGAAGAAGCCTGCTCGCACGTCTTGAAAAAACCTTACTGGGCTGGGAAATGTTCACATTGCAGAAACTGTACGCTATGTACTCAACGAAGGCCCGATATTTAGCCATGAACGTCTGTTGCTGGCTCACTAATTACTGGCATTGCACCAACGAGTTGCGGCAAAAATCGAGGTCGCAGTTAGGGACTATCGCTTACAAGACAATGTCTGATCTCTGGCGAAAACAAGGGGAAAACCCTTTTTGTCAGGCGGATACATTGGTGAGTGTTGTCATTCTTCAAGTGCAACAATTTTTTCCCATTTCAAGTGAATAAAAGTAGTGGCTCCATAGTAATGGGTGTATATTTGTGTAACTTCAAAGCAAGACAAGCAGTCTACATGAGCTTCGTCAAGTTAAAAGTCATCAAAGCAAGAGTTTTGAAAAGCAAGGCAGTGGCTCAGAGTAAGGGACTTGAACTTGCACGACTAGCAGAGTCTATTTCATACTGCAGCTAGCAAAAGGAACACATTTCTGGTTTTTTAGGCCAAGACTCATAAGCCGGGTGTTTCATTAAGGACAATTGCGCGTGATTGAGGTATCTGGCAGAACATGATTAGTCAGTTGTTTATTGAAGCGCTAGACTCGGTTGTCAAGAGAGACCATTTTAAACTGGGAATTTCCATGTATCATCCCCTTTCGAAGAATCCTTCAATAGGCTTGTTCTTGGTAGATGTTCAAGACTTTTGTATTCTGCCCTGGGGTGAATTGTTTTTCTACAGAAGAAGTTGCACAGACGAGAGTGTGTGGTTGCATTCTGTATAAAATCACGAGGTTAGTTAGGTATCAGTGATACTTTGTCTTTTTGGTAGGTAGAGAACAAGTTCACAGATTGTGATTAGTTAGTATGCTCTCATTGTGAGCCTAGCTTACTCCACACATGTGTGCCTATATTTTCGATGCAGCATATGATGAATAAGCTGTCAAAACTTTGAGCTCCTCTAAACTCTTCTTCTCATTACTTTGTCATTAAAACAGCCATAACTTTGTGGCTTGTACACGAACATGTGCTGATTAGAATAGCAAAGAGTACTTCTAGCCTGACCTTTGTGTCTTAAAAATATGTTGGGGCAAATTGACATAGAAGAGGGACACCACGTCTGAGTGATGAAGACCAGGGAGACATATGGCTATGCCAAGTTACCGATATGCAATGACAAGGGGAATGAATGCAGTGATTGTGCGTACATTCCAAACTAGAAAAAGGCAAGGAGTGACCAGTGCCTTCTGTCACATAAGCCATGAAATAACAAAAGCAGCCACTGTCACCTCTGCCACCATCTGGAACGTAAGAGCAGTGCCAAAGGCTGCATTTATTGTTCTTCTGCATAGGCTTATGGGATGAAGCTCCATAAAAGTTAAGAGAGGACACATAAGTGCTTCAATGTGGTAGTGTCAGAGCACATACTCAAATCTGTTGCAGCAAAATCATAAAAAAATCACTGCTTTTTGACATAGAAATCGGTCTGAAGACGTTACATTCTACAGATATTTGTTAATGAAAGAAAATTCTTCGATAGATTAGAAACTTCTTAAGGTCGTTTTGCTAGAGAGAGTTTATTAGTAGTTATTAGTAAAAATTACAGATTGGGGAGCCATGAAAATTTTGTAAACGGAGGGTGGGGGCTGGAGACAACGTTTTGACAAGTGAACTTGTCTTTTACAAGGCTCAACAAAATTTTGAGAAATTTCACTCAATACAAGAACCATATTACTTTATCATTGTGCCTATACTAAGAAATGATGTTAGTTATAATATAGAGGAGCCGAGAAATGTAACTTCAAGCTATTTACTATTCCGCACACGCACCAATGAAGACCAAAAGCTTGTATGGTGCACTGACTACTAAGCGGGGACAAATGTGCTAATCTGATAGTGAAGTGAACATCACATCCTTTTGACGCGAAGGAAAACTAGTAATAAGACCCAAAATGACATTGTACTCCCTAAAGAATGAAATGTCCTTCAATTTTCCATGTGATACTCTTGCTTTAGCAAGACCAAACACATACATGTGCTTGAACCTATACATAGTGTTCATGTGATGTCACTTCCGTCGCGGTCGCCATCTCCCTCCATGCCCAGGTACCTCGCTGAGTACCTACAGCAGTTAGCGTGATGCAGCGCGGTTTGTTGAGGGCTTGTCATCTGTTGCTGTGCGCGATATTAGAAGAAAAGCCATGCCGCTTTTTAATGTCATGCTTTAATGAGCTCGTTGGGTCAGGAATGCCTCGCTTGTTCACTTGATACAAGACCGGAAATTCAAAACATGTCACACTTATACTAGCCACTGCGTACACCGGCTGCCCGCCACGATCTAAGAGGGCCCATTATCTCGCTTTCACTACCAATTGCGTGGTCTAAGAATAAGTGAAAGCTCAAAGTCTCTCGAGCCGCAATTTTAATAGTGGACTAGCGAAGCGCACAACTCCCATCGAAAACAAGTCATGGTGCAGGACAAGGCAACTTTACAGGAGATATATTATTAATAACAAGTTTCATATATTGCTGCGGCCCACAACTCCAAAGTGGCAGTACGGCTCCCCGAGTGTTTTAAACATTGGTGATGTTGAGTGTTTTTGATTGAATTTGTGGAAACAACAAAAGAATATAGTATGCTAGGTAGAGACTTCGCGGGTGCGTGCCGCGTGATGTCGGTCACTTTTTTCGCGTATGTTTTGACTCATTTTTTACCTTGTATATTACTTTTGTTGTTGTGCGCTAATATACAGTATTGTCCCTGAAAATGATGCAGACCGTTTTAGGGAATTAATCGACCAATTTTTAAAAAACCTGACTAGCCAACTCGAACCGATCATCTATACTTCAATTCGCGAGTGAACAAATAGCGTTTCACATTCATTTTCGCAGTTTGTTTGAATGCCATACCTGAATTCCCGCAATCACCTTCACACTTCTAACCTCCTCCCTGACACGTTGATTGCACCTGCAGCGGCCGCGAACAAGTTTTTATGTACAGTACCTATCTCTGTTTGCAGGTACGTGCTTGGTTATAGCACTTACCCGCAATGAAGTTACACCTGAAGACGCAAATATCACCGGTTCTTCAAGTCGTCTTTGTTAATCTTTGCCAGCCAAACATGCCGTAGCTTTTTGGAAAGTCGCAATGTGCGTTCTCAATTTTAGGTAGTAGCTTTCAGCAAAGAGAACATCCTGACGCTCTGCTCGCTCTTCGTGGACTGTTATATCAACTTGCCTCACCAGCAGCTGATAATTGCTCCAACTTGCATCGTTAGGCAAAACTGAACGGGCGCATGCACGAGGAAACAACACAGCAGCGGTCGGTCACGGAGTCAGTAGGTACCTAGGCATGTCGGTGGCACGGGAGGTGACGAATCGGGCGCTGCGTGCCGCACGTGCACACTATGTATTGAACACTGGGCGGGACTACACGGACACTAGAGAAGGGAAAATCGCTCTTGTGCCCCATAGTCGCGCGATTTGTTAAAAATATGGTAAAATACTCGTAACCAATGGGTCCAGTTTCAGTTCTTCTGTGTACATGTGCTATTTGCGGAGTCCCAATATTAAAGACCTAGCTACCCAGTAATATGCACCTTTTCTGCATAAGTTTGGGGAATAGCTGTGTATATGTATTATTAAACTGTTTTTCTGCATGCTCGCCTACTGGCGAACCCAGCAGCCAGGAAGCTAGACAACAAGAGCGCACAGAAAGGGTTTGAGCATTTGCACATGTGATCATTCCAGTGTCACACGGGCACTTTTCATTGCAATCAGCTAGGGAGTCTGCGCTAAACTCGATCCAGCGCAGCAGCGACAGACCTGTCGATCTCGATCAAGTATTCGAGTGAAACCAGTATTAGTCGCTGCTAATGCCAAACTAATCGGATCAATACGGTGCAGCCGTCATCTAACGGCGATATATAAGGGTACGACATAGCAAACGAGAGCCCGTGTGACAGTGGTGTTGTCGGCACAGTGTGTCAGACCCTAAATCTCATTCGGAATTATGTCTGCAGAAACATGATCATGCTTACGCGGGCGTAACTCAACGCTAAGGCTTGCATGAATCAGTCAACACTAAGGTATATTCAATTGTGCAGGGAACTGAATTTGCCAAACCACCACACAGCACACACAAGACAGCCCGCACTTGAGCATATCACAGCGACGCGGGGTGCTGGTCAATTAACGCTACCGCTTACACGAAACACCCACGGCGCTCGATCTCCCCCTCCGAAGGATCGGTTGGCCGAGAGTCACTGCAACATCACCAGATTTGCAAGAAATATTACCGCAATCCGGGAGCCACAGATTACCTGCGCTGACAGTCGACGTCGGCGCACCACTAGGGACTAAAGCACCTAGGGTTGTTCGCGCGATTCGGGTGCCTAGTCAGTGCGCGGTCACCAGAAAGCACCTAGGGTGCGGCCACTTGTATTAGTTCGCGCCATGACTCACCATGGCGCTGCAGTCAATGTCTGCAACGGTGCTGGAATGTAATGTCGCACACCGGCGATGCATCTCTGGTGCATCGACGGCCATACCGCGTTTCTCCTGCGGGATGTCAGACCATTCAACAGTAAGTCGACAAGATGCTCGCCAAAGACATAGTTGAGCCATCCTCTAGTCCATAGGTTTCCCCTGTTGTTCTTGTAAAGAAAAAGGACAACAGTTGGCGATTCTGTATCGACTACCGACATTTGAACCGGATCACTAAAAAAGACGTCTACCCGCTACCACGCATTGACGACACCCTGGCTTGCCTTCATGGCGCTAAATATTTTAAAGACGATAGTCTTTCTTGGGGACCTTCAACGGAAAACTTTTGGTCGGTCTGCCTGTACATTTCTTTGTTTGTCCACCCTTATCGATACAACAAACGGCGCCAAATGGCCAACCCCATCCGCAGCACCCACCAATATCACTCAAGGTTTAGCGTTCATTAAAAATTATTCATTGCGCATATCTGAGGCGCCACAACAACACGTCAATCTTTCGTATGCCTGCCTTTATACTTGAAGAGGAACACACAATTAACTCAAAGGACTGTAGCATTTATCGCGTTGCGCTGGCAGTGCAACGCGATGCTCAAAAAGGTGTTTCCAATGCTTTGCTACGATGACACGGTGGTGGCTTAGAAGTGTGGCAGCTTGGCTAGTTGGTATGGCTTGACGATAGTTATAGCGGAGAACAAAACGACGACACAGAGACAAGAAGGAAAAGAAGTCCTTCGTGTCCTTCTTGTCTCTGTGTCGTCGTTTTGTTCTCGTGCTATAATTATCGTCATGGTAGTGACACCTGCCCATCGCTTTGCATTCTACACCTTATCACCTCCGAGACTGGCGCGCGCCTTTCTCCGCAGGCACACACGCCTTCGTTTTCGAAGATAACTGCCATATCGCGCTCATGCTTGACGTGTCTCGATGCGCTTGTTCGCCTCCGCTACACGCTCGAGGCACTCTAGCGCACTGTCTCCAGAATACCATTCAACAATTTTCTTGCGCAGAACATCAAATACACGTTTTATTCTCTCTCTCCAGACGCAAAACTATTGTCTTTCGACGACATTTGCAGTGTAACGTGCAGATTCTGGCCATTTTTTTTCTTCCATCGACCTTCGCTTAGGTTACTGGGAAGTTGCTGTCGACGACATGGACAGCGAGAAGACTGTTTTTTTTTTTTTGACCCCAGATGGTCTTTACCAGTTTAAAGTCATGCCGTTCAGATTAGGCAATGCTCCAGCCCCCTTCGACCGAAATATGAACACTCTCTTGCGTGGGTTCAAGGGGTCAATTTGCCTAGGTTACCTTGAGGATGTCCCTGTGTTTTTTCCGACCTTTGAAACATACCTCGGCCCCTTTTCTCTGTTCTTTCTGTTTTTCGTAGCGCAGGACTGCAACTGAACTCTGTGGGAATTGAGGCTAGCCCGCTGCCTTTGCGTGGGCTTTGCTGCCTTTTCTGCCGTTCTCATGTCCCGACATGATTCCCCTCCTCCACTGGCCGCCGCGCTAGGAGAGCGTGGAAAGACGTTGAACCCTTCTCACCCTGTAGCGGATGTCGACTGTGGCGCCACGCGCGGAGTGTCCCGAGAGGTTTTGCGCGCATGCTCGGGAGTGGGTCAGGAATTCTCCGGGACAGTGACGGTGAGCACGCATTCGCTTTTCCGTCCGTTGACTCCCGCTGTTTGGGGCTCGTCGGACTCGCTGACGGCTCTTCGCGCCCGAGGCGAACGCTCAACTTTCGTTGCCCCTTCGCGTACGCTCGGCCGAAGGGCGGTACGGTGTCCAAGCGCGTAGCCAAGCTACGCTGACTCGTCTCCCTCCTAAGCCAATGCGAGCGCATTTGCCCTCACTCGAGCAACCGGGCCTTGGTTACGGTGTCTCCGTGAATCACCTTTACCATGGAGAAGTGCTCGTGGCACCCTGTGTAGTACTTTTTCGCCCGTGGCGTGGATAAGCCGATTTGCTTTCCCGCGGCCCATTTGCAATAGGCTGTACTGCGTTTTGATGTTGCCACAGCATATTGAGTGTTGCGACCTCTAGCAGTGTTGTGTTTTCGCTATGGAGACAGTTAATGCTTGCCCTGCGACACGCTAAGACCGGACCGACGCTAGTGGCCGTACATCTTCGGGATACGTGTACACTACAACTCATCGAAGTTCCACTTCAGACGCCAGCGAATAACCATGTTCGTCCATCTTGTGAACTTTCTGGCGTAGGCCCTGATACTGGTAGAGTTCTAGCTGTGCGAAACTTCCTCGTCCCGACCAGCACTAAGGAAGTCCGCAGCTTTTTAGGTCTAAGTTCTTCCAGCATTTTGTAAACAATTTTGCGGACGTGGCCCGATCTTTTACGGACTTGCTGAGGGATGTTCCATTCTCTTGGGGTGCTGCGCAGGCTTTGGAGTTTTCTAATCTCATAGCGTTGCTCACAACACCACCTGTTCTGGCCAATTTTGACATGTCTGCCCCAACAAAAGTCCGCACTGATGCCAGCAGCCACAGCATCAGTGCTGTTTTGGCTCAGCATCAAAGCCGCGGGCCCCGCGTTATCGAATAAGCCAGCCGTCTACTCTCCGTGGCTGAGCGGAACTACTCGATCACCGAACGGGAATGCCTTCCTTTACTTTGGGCGGTTGGTAAATTTCGACCACACTTACATGGTCACTGTTTCACTGTCACAACTGATCACCACGCTCTCTTCTGGCTCTCTTTGTTAAAGGATCCCACAGGGCGTCTTGGTCGCTGGGCACTAATGCTCCAATAATATGACTACTCAGTGTCTTACAATCTGGCCGTTTGCACCATGACGCTGACTGCTTGTCCCGCCATCCAGTGGACCCACCTGAGACTTTAGATGAAGCGCCGCCATGTGTGCTGTCACTCTCTCCGCTTTGAGCAACATTCGGGCTGAACAGCACCAACATCCCATCTTGCATGACATCATTAAAAAGCTGAACTCTCCGAATCCCCATCCGTCTACTCGACTGTTCGTGCTTAAACAAGGCACCTTGTACCGCTACAATGTCAACACAAATGGGCACGAACTGCTCCTTGTGGTGCCTTCCCACCTACGTTCGAGTGTTATCGCCCAGCTTCATGACGCCCCCATCCCCGGTCAGCTCGGTCTCTCTTGGACTTACGACCGTGTTCATCATCAATTTTACTGGCCTCGGCTCTATCGCTCCGTCAGCCGCTGCGTCGTCGCATGCGACCAAGGCCAACGTCAAAAAAAAATCACCGATGAGCCCTGCCGGGCTCCTCCAGTCACTTGATCTTCCTATTCACCCCTTCTTTTGAGTTGGTCCTGACCTCCTAGGCCCTTTCCCTCAGTCTACCTCCGGAAACAAAATATTAGCTGTCGCTACGGATCATACAAGCCGGTACGCCATCATGCGGGCTTTGCCAGCCAGCTGTGCCACAGATGTTGCCGATTTCATTCTGTACGATGTCATCCTCCATTATGGTGCTCCATGCCGAATCCTCACAGATCGTGGACGCTATTTTCTCTCCTGAGTTATTGATGACCTGCTTCGCTCTTGCGAAACCAAACATAAATTCACGACGGCCTACCAATTACCAACTAATGGGCTTACCGAACGAGTGAACCGGACTTCAACTGATATGCTCTCTATGTACGTCTCCTCTGACCACCTAGACTGGGACGTTATATTGCCCTTTGTTACATTTGCATACAGTTCCTTACGCCGCGATACCGCTGGGTTTTCACCATTCTATCTCTTACTTGGCCACGACCCAACTTTACCCTTCGACACCATCTTTCCGACAGCTGTCGATTCGCCGACTGAATACGCCCGTGACACTATCACCAGAGCTCGCAAAGCACGAGGAGTCGCTCGGAAGCACCTTTTAGCATCGCAAGAGCATCAGAAGCAACATTACGACGCACATCATTGCGATATCTCTTTCGCCTTGGGTTCACTTGTGTTGTTGTGAACCCCAACTAGCCATGTTAGTCTCTGTGAGAAGCTGCTTTCGCGGTACACAGGGCCCTACCGTTTCTTGCGCCAGGTTACCGACGTCACCTACGAGATAGCCCCGCTGAAGTCGTCATCTCTCTACGCTCCATTGTCTACAGACATTGTTTATGTCTCCCGATTTGACCTTTACCACTCCGCGACACCACATAAAGCGCCGAGATGATGCTGTTGCACCCGGGTGTCATGTTACAAGACTATTTCACGCTGAAGATGCAAGACAGACAGCTCGAAAGACGACGTCATTCTTGGATGTGGGCATGCTCTCGCATGCCCGACATCTCAGAATGGATCCATCTTTGTAGAAAGCACAGCAACTTAAACATAGAACACACGACACAAGCTCTTACAACAAGAGTTCCGTGTATAAATTGCCGTGTTTCCTACCAAGATGGATTCGTAACAAATGACCCAATATAGTTGTTTATCCGGCCAGATAGAGTCACGTTCCCACGTGAAGAACGGGTTCAGTCACGGAATGTGCAACATCTCCAAGAGTGGATGACCTTCGACACTGGCCGACAATATGGCATCGGGCACAGCCGCGTATTTCACGTCACTAACACGTCGCAACAGTTTGTAGGGTGGAAAGAAGTGACTGAGCCACTTTTCTGAGAATACCTTTGAGTCTGGACTCCAGTCTGTCTGGATGCGCACTCAAACTTGATGATCTGGGCGGTAATCAGCTGGTAAATAGCGAGAGTTTGTAGTGACATCTATCTAATATTTTCGAATCATTTCTTAGAATACTCGAAAAACGTTTGGTATCTTTATCTATATATATATATATATATATACATACTTATACACATATATATATATATATATATTATATATATATATATATATATAATATATATTACTTTCATGTAATGTTAGCCGTTAAGGCGGTAACAGGATGGGTACAGTAGATGTTCACGTAAAACAAAAAGAAGCACAACGTATTGTAATGAAGACAGAATTTTAAAAATACACAAAGGAAAAACACTTTTGCTTAAAGCGCTGTTAATAAAAAAGTACATACATATATTGTGATGGTGGTATAGTACGCAATATGAAGTAACTATACGATGTATTTTCGAACATCTTGGCATATATGTACAATACTATAGCAACACTCATTGTTCACGATATATTAATAATGCACTTTTCAATGCTTTCTATGCTCTTCGTATTAAGTAAGGGTACTGGCAACTTATTCCACTGTTTTGTCGTTTGTGGAAAAAAAATACGCGTACACATCCAGATTGCATTTTGGAACCAAAAACACAAATTGATTGCGTGATGTGACATTGCTGGAGGGCCTGGGAACAAGGTAAGGTTTAGCTTCAGAATTAAAGTGTCCTTTTGACAACAAAAAAAAAGAAGTTTAATTTGACCAACTTTCCAGCTTTGAGCCAGCGTAGGGAATTCAGGCAGCCGAAGCATTTCCGAAACGGAGTTATTTCGTGAATAACACAATAAATTGAGCCTTGTGGCTTGTTTTCTGTATTTTTTCATTTCGATTTATTACCCACGACTGGAAGGGATCCCACACTGCACTGGCGTATTCTAACGTGTGCCTTGCGAAGGTCAAATATATAAGCAGCTGAACGGATGGTGTTGCTATCTTCAGTCTGCGACGAAAAAATCATTATTTTTTAAAGACGATAGTCTTTCTTAGGGTCAATCGGTGGAAAAGTTTTTGTCTGTCTGCCTGTCTGTGTTTTTATACATTTGTCTGTTTGTCCACCCTTACAGATACCTCAAATGGCAACAAACGGCCAACCCCATTCATAGTGCCCACCAATATTGTTCAAGATTGAGCGTTTGTACTTGTGCTATTCTCAAATAAAAGAAATTATTGCGGATATCTGAGGCGTCATATCAACACGTCGATGTTTTCTGTGTGTGCCTTTATACTAGACAAGGCATACACAATTAATTCTAAGGACCGTAGTATTTATCAGGCTGCGCTGACAGTGCAACGCGATGCTCAAAAAGGTAAGTGCTTTGAACGCTTGGCTAAGACGACACGGTGGTGGCACCTGCCGTCGCTTTGTGTTCTACACCTTATCACCTCCGAAACAAGCGCGCACTTTTCTCCGCGGGCGCGCACGCCTTACCTCGTTTTAGAACTGCCAGGTGACGCTCATGTTTAACGTGCCTCGATGTGCTTGTTCGCCTGCGCTACATGCTCGAGGCACTAACGCAGTGCCTTCAGATTACCATTCCCCAATTTTCTTGCACAGAACATCAAATAAACGTTTCATGCACTCTCTCTCGACGAAAGACTATCGTCTTTCGACGACATAAGCAGCGTAACATGCAAATCGGGGCCAAATTTATTTTGCAGCTGCACAAATGCTTTTGCAGTGTGCTTTTCAACTCAAGGCGTTTGAAATTATTAAGCTCAGGTATTTTATCAAATCATCTTTGTTTAGAGTTATGTAATTCATCCCATATTGACATTTATTTACATGTTTTTTCTGTTCGTAACTCTGAGCATAACTGATTTGGATTCATTGTGTTTTATTTGCCAATAAGTGGCCCATCTTCTGCAGCTCTAAGAGCTTGCTTAAGTGACGCCTGATCATTCTGCTTATTATAATCACGGTATAATAATTTCAAGGCCTATTAATTTCTTGGCAATGATCTTCGAACAACCTGACGGTTATGTCGTCACTCATGTCATTAACAATATCATTAATGTAAATAAAAAAACAGGGGTGTGTAAAATGGATCCCTGTGGTACGCCTTAAGTTATAATTAGCAGATCCGATTTGTTGCCGTTTACCTTGACGTACTGTGTCTGACCTATGAGGTATAAGCAGATGCACTCTGCAAGTTCATGATTTATATTCATTTTCATTAGCTTATTTGTTAAGTTGGTGGGCCCAACCGGGTCAAAAGCTTTCGATAAATGTAAACATATTGCGTCGAGCTGTTAAGCGGTACTTGTAGTTGATGAAAGACGCGAGATCTTATAAAATAGGAATGATGTCACATATGGCGCGTGTCATTGGTTGAAGGCAATCGTTCGATTTAGTGCGGCGACGTACGCTAGGGGGAGTGTTGTAATAAAATCCGTTCGCTGTTGGCGCGCGCTCGGAGTCGCCGGATGGATAAGGCTGCACAGCGGAGAGAGCGCAAGACCAGACCATAAAGCCGTCATAATGAAGGGACATCGCAAGCCATCCATCGTCTAAGAACAAATAAAAGTTGATTTGTGTATATACACACACAGCGTTTCTCACGTATTTACATGATGATTCACGGGCAAATTACACGGAACATTCACAGTTACCGATGAATCCCTCCGGAGCTTCGCCCAGTCATCATCATTCACCCGTGAATATGCCGTAATCTTTTACGTTGTCCATTGGGTCTCGAACGAACTGAACCTTGTTAATGTTTTTTCTCTTATGACCAACATCAGAAAACTTTCTTTGCACCCGCATATGCTCTGTGCACTATAGGTATCGTT